>VXBI01011924.1:924251-943582 GCA_013397375.1 Toxostoma redivivum
TTTTTTTTAATAGTTCAGAGTAGAGAAAATGAGTGGAACGAGGAAGAGTGTGTTGTTGAAGGGAGCCTGAGGCAATGAGGAAACTTGAATAGAAACATGACACTTGGGAAACTTTCAGGAAGGGGAAGTCTGATAAATAAGCATAAACTAAGGTCTTCATGAAATTATGATAGATATCAGGCCTTTGATGTTTTAACATTAGTTACTTAAATTTATTCTGCTTAAAAATGTGTATTTGATGCTTATTTGAAGAAAATATTTGGATTCTTACAGCAAGATAAAAGTGTTATTGGTCTAGGTCAAATTTAGGGTGATTTAGCTGCAAAATAAACATGAGGTATAACAAAAGTGATGTTCTCTACACAGATTCTACGTTGTATATTTGTGAGAAAGGAAATTAAATTTTTGCTTAGGAACCTTAGTTAAGTAAGCAGCTGGATTCCCAAGATAATAGTTTCAGAATCTGACCGTGGACTTTTGTATTCTGTTACATTTATTGGTTCCTGGGCAGAATTGTGAGTAGTCCCTATAGTAAATCACCCATACTAGTCTGATACCTACAAGAAGTTAATTCTACTAACTCATGTAGAGCTGTGATGTTTTGTATCCCAGGTTCATCTTTTACACCCTGCTTTAAGAAAAAAAGAGGATCCATGATGGTCAGTGAAAAGTATTTTCAAGTTAGGTCTGGTAAATACATATAATATTTGCATTTGTTTCTTTGGTTCCCCTGTTCTCCATCACAAAGATCACTAGAGATATGTGGAGCACTGCAGTGTGCAGAGCTGCCTCATCAGAGAAGTCTTCTAATAGATCCTTATTAACTGTAATTTATCTGTTACAGGGACAAAGAAGAGAGCTACGTGCCCAGGACTTGGTCTGTTTTATACTATACTGTCTGCCTTCCTTTTCTCAGTGGCCTCTTTACTTCTTAAAATAATAGAAGATGTACATTCAGTGGAAGTGAGTGCATTTCGATGTGTTTTCCAAATGGCATTTGTTCTTCCTGGTTTAATATACTACAAGTAAGTGTAAAAAATGTTTAAATTTAAAGTTATTTCTTAAAACTAGATCTAGAATTTAATTCTTTAAATATGGTTGCAATGTTATTTTAGTTTGGACTTCAGTTGCATTATTTTAGCTTAGTTGGTAGTTTCTTAATACAGTTCAAAAAACAGAAAATCTTTGACTCCCTGAATGGTAGAGGCTTCTGCTAGGATTATTGTATCAAATGCTTTGATTTCCATGAAGGGGTGATCTTAAAAAAACAGAAGGTAATTTGTAGATGCTCTTGGGTTATGTTCAAGGGAAAAATTAATTACTAGAACAGTTTCTGACTCTGAATATGATTGGGGGTCACAATGGAAATAAATTGGTCTGTGATCAGACAGTTGAAAATATTTGGGTATTAAACTCCCTTGTCTAGAAAGGTGTGTACCATATTTAAATATGTTTGGGTGTTAGTCATGAAATAAGCAAGACAGTGACATTAATGTGACATTTCTGTTTTTCAGAACAGGGTTTTTGGGACCAAAAGGTAAAAGAATTTTTCTTTTCTTCCGAGGAGTCCTTGGCTCTACTGCAATGATTCTTCTCTACTACGCTTACCAAGTCATGCCACTAGCTGATGCCACTGTTATAACTTTTACCAGTCCTGTTTTTACATCGTTGCTGGCATGGATCTTTCTCAAAGAGAAATACAGTCTTTGGGATCTTCTTTTTACTCTCTTTGCGGTCACTGGAGTGATTCTTATTGCCAGACCACCATTTCTGTTTGGCTCACGTGTTTCGGGCCTTGAAGGAAGTTACTCAGATCACCTTAAAGGAACTATAGCAGCGATTGCAAGCACGTTTTCTGCAGCCTCCACTATTGTTATACTAAGGAAGGTGGGAAAATCTGTGCACTACTTCTTGTCAATTTGGTATTATGCTGTCATTGGATTAGTTGGATGTGTTATAGCATTGTTTGTTTTGAATGAATGGCGTTTACCACACTGTGGTAGAGATAGGGTTTTTCTAATATTAATAGGCTTGTTAGGGTTGGGGGGTCAGATATTTCTCACAAAAGCATTACAGATAGAGAAAGCTGGACCTGTATCAATAATGAGAACAATGGATGTGGTGTTTGCTTTTATTTTACAAGTTCTTTTTCTCAATCACCTACCAACTTGGTGGACTGTGGGTGGTGCCCTTTGTGTAGTTGCCAGTAGTTCTGGAACAGCCATTCGTAAGTGGAGACATAGCGTGAAAAAAGCTAAGCAGAGGGAAATCTAACAGTACAGACACTAATTCATTACAGAAACAAGCAATCTTGAAAGATATATAAATACAATATTTATTTTTATTTATTTTAAGTATCTCATTTACCAAATTGTAGTACCAAATTATATCCAGTAAAATAAGTTGACTTTTTACCAAAATTGAAGATGTCTTAGCAACTGATGAGGTATATACTTTCCTTTCTTATACTTAGACATGTTAATATGGGCTGTAAAAAGATACTTAAAAGTTGTTGCTTCCTTTCAAAAGTGTGCAATATTTATTTTCCTAGAGCTCCTGACTCTCCACTTAAACTCTTTCTTTATTTTTCAGAGCAGTGGAAATAAGTCTCCCAGGCTTAATGCTATTCTGTGATTGATTACCACAGGGATTGCAGTACAAAAGTTAGAAGGGCATGAAGAGTTGATAATCCTTAAAAGACCAGCTTTTATAGAACAGATAAAACTTGTACTTTTATAAGCTTTCTAATTATTATTTTGCACAAAACAGATGCCAAATGTGGGTTTAATTTTAACTTGGATTCTAAAAGAACAAAAGCAGTTTCATTTTTCCAAGTAATATGAAGAGAAAATTAACTGGTGAAAATTACCTATCATCTTTGCTTTTTTAAAAAAAGAATTTTAAGTGTTTGCACTTACTTCACAAACACAGTGAAACAATAATCACCTTTTTTTTCAAAAGTGATTTTCCCTATAAACATGTCTTCAGTTGCTGCAGTCTCAATGATGAGAGACAACAGTTAATTCTATACCACCCATAAATTAACCCTTTCTTCTGGTCTCGAATGCTGTGCTGTAGCTGCACTTTTCTTTATTCTATGCAAAAGATTATATTTTTTAGGTATTTAATATAGGTTATTTAATGCTGCTTATGACCCTTTTTAGATTCTTCTATACTAAAGTTCTTTATGAGACCGAGTTTGAGTCTCCTTTGCCTTCATAAACTTAGGAGGATTTACATTAAAGCTTTTGCTTATTTCATAAGAATGTACAAGAGTGCAATGTAATTGCAGTTTCACAGAAGATGCAGGTTGGCCAAGGTCATACAGGGGTTCTACAGGAGAGGATTGAGGAAAGCTTGGTGGAAGGGTGATGCTATGCATGCACATCACATTCAGGCATCCACACGGCATCACACAGTGCTAGTGGGCAACTTCAGTCCCACTTTTCATGCTGGCCCTTTTAAGTCTGTATTTATCACTTCTCTTGCATATCTCATTTTTTAGGCTTTATTTTGAATGCAACAAATACTAAAGAAAATACTTCTATTACTGACCTTAGTGTCCTTCACGTTTCAGGAGGACTAAATGTTTAGTATCAGGAAGTGGGATTTTCCTAAGTTGAACATTACATACTTTTGGGTCTTGCCTCAGTAAAATTTAAAGAAAATTTTAACTTGAATATTTATTTGATCATTTGTATCTTGAGGAGGTTTTCATCTCTAGTGTTTTTCTAAAAGAGAATGCTGTGTTCTGTACACTTGATAGATTTTTTTCTTCTAAATCATAAAAGGTGGTGATTGTTTTTTTTATTTTGATTTATAGATGTCTGGTCACATGTTTTTTCTTTTGCCAATAAGCATTGCATCCTGTCAGGGCAGATCTAGAGACTTCAGTCCCAAAGGCACAAAATGCAAATAATACTTCAGGGTCAGAGTATCATATGATATATTGAGTCAGAAAGAGCCTCTCAGGACCATTGAGTCCAACTCCTGGCCCTGCACAAGACACCCCAAGAGTCACACCGTGTGCCTGAGAACATTGTCCAGACATTCCTTGAATCAGACAGGCTTGGTGCTCTGACTGCTTTCCTGCGGACCTTGTTCCAGCCCCAAAATATCCTCTTGGTGAACCTCTTCCTGATATCCAGCCTACACCTCCCCTGACTCAGCTTCAGGCCGTTTACTTGAGTTCTGTCACTGAGCACAGGGAGAAGAGATCAGCACCTGCCCCTCCGCTGCCTTTTATGAGGATGTTGAAGACCTCAGTGAGATCTCCCCTCAGTTTCTTCTCTGGGGTGAACAGGCCAAGTGACCTTAGCGACTCCTCCTAAGTCTTCCTATGCAGACCCTTCATCTTCGTGGCTCTCTGTTAAGCTAACAGCTTAATGTCTTTTTCTTACATTGTTACACCCAAAACTGCCCCCAGCACTCAGTGCAACACCCAGTGCAGAGCAGAGGGGACAGTCCCCTCCTGTGCCCAGCTGGTGATGCTGTGCCTGGTGCCCTCCAGGCTGCCAGGGCACTGCTGGCTCATGCTCACCCTGCCATCCACCAGGACCCTCACATCCCTTTCCGTGGTGCTGCTCTCCATTCCCCAGTCTGTCTGTTGCCTCACCCCATAGGCAGAACCTGTCACTTGACTTTGTTAAACTTCATATGTTTGGTGATTGCCCTCTATTTTACCAAGGTATCTGCAGGGCCTCCCTGCAATTGAGGGAGTCAACAGCCCCTCCCCATTTAGTGTGATTCTTGGTATTCCTTGAAGTCCTACGTCCAAGTCATTGATGAAGACGTTGAGGAGAACTGGGCTGAGGCTAGATGCCAGCCTGATGTCACCCCATTCTCTAACCCTTTGTACCTGACCGCTGAGCCAGCTGCTCTCCCATCATGTAACAGTTATCCAGCTGTGTGCTGGGCATTTTGTCCAGAAGGATGCTCTGACAAAATCTCTGCTGAAGTCCAGAAAGATTATGTGTACTGGCTTTCCTAGACTGGCCAGGTGGGCTGCCCTGCAGTGGAAGGAAATCAGGTTTGACAATCAAGACTTGCCATTCATGAAGCTGTGCTGGCTGGGACCAATGGCTGAGTTGTCCTCCAGGTGTTTTTCATTACCTCACAGAAAAACCTTTTCCATGTATCTCGATATAAGGAGCTGTCTTTGTCCAAGTTTCTGTAGGTAAAACCTGCACCCTGAATCTGAATGTGTTTATGGATATGAGAAGATTCCACTTGAGTGTTAGAATCAGTTCCTGCTTACAACTGTCTGCATTTCCTGAATGCTGAAGCTCAGCTACTGCTGACAAGGTCAGGAAACGGCTTTACTATCTCCTAAATGCCTCACATAATAATAAAATTCCAGTTTGGCACCCGTTTTGCTTAATACTTGAAACTGTGAACTGGAATTGTTTTTCTACTCCTGGACCATCACTGCCATTGAGAACAGCTTTCAGGAGAAGGAAGGAAAACAAACTGCTTCATTTTTTACTGCACTTTTTACTGCTTCAGTTCATGTGCAATATGCGTGTGCTTGAATTGCCACTTACAAAGGTGTGGTTCCAAAGCAGTTCAGATTGATGCAAACTTGGACTGTCAGCTAGCCCTGCTGTCTCCTCTTGGCTCAATGCTTATGTGGTTATGTGATGATGAGCTACCCCTGGGAGCTGATCCAGTACATATCTTTTTAGTAAAGTTTTTGGAGAGAGCAAAACCAGTGTAGCCTAAACTTGATGACAGTATAAAAACATTAGGAAGTTGAATTAGGTAGTAGTTTAAATTATAGCATATGAATGCTGCTTTGTCAATACAGAATAAAAATTATATGGAAGCTTACATGAAAAAACATCTTTTGTTTGTATGATTTCAATGAATCTTGTTTACACTTAGTAGAGAAGAACAGGTTACTGAAGAAAGGATTGTTTTCTTGCCCTTAACACACAAGTAAATGTAGAAAACATGCTACATGACCAGAAATCAACATCTAGTCATAGTGGTTTGTAATTTTTGTCTCAAGTTCTAGCAGAAACTCTTTCAAAATATTGCTTGTGCCAAAACCCCCAGATGATTGGTTTTATTCTTTGTTCAAACATACAGGGTTTCCTTATGGCTTCATCTGCTTATTTCCTCTTGCTGTTCTTAAACCTTGCTAAATATTTAAGTTGTTAAAATAATAATCTAAACCAGATCCTATGTTGGAGGATGTATGTTTTGGAACATTGTTTTGATTTTGATCTATCTTTTAGGGAGCTATTTAACTGGAATAAGAATGAAGGACTTGACTAGGGGCTTTTCTGTCCATAAAGTATGACAAGCTAGTTTCTGTAATTGGTTTTTCTAAATGATGTTGAAAATTAAAGACATTTAAGCTTTAAGTTCTTCAACCACCTCCATTTTAAAATTTTTCTTCCTGTCACATACAGGCTGAAAACTTAAATATTAGTTACAAGCCTTAAAGATAATGAAACTACAGAATTGTGGATAGCATGAACTACTGGGGTTTTTTAATTGAAAATATTTCTTAAAATTTCTGTTACTAGGATAAAACTTTTCTTCAAAGCTTAACAGTTTGAGCATCTGAAATGAAACTGGCTGAGCCTTGATTCTTTTAGATTCTGTTCTTTTTTAGCTTTTTAATACAGCAAGTTTCTCAGGGTCAAAAGTTATTTTTCTGAGCTTTGAGTAAAAAATGTATTGATGTTCATTGTCTGTAGTGTCCTGTTGTGATCTTTACTTTAAAGTAGGATAAATATGCTATTCTAATTGAAACTCCCTCCTATGTAATATGATGGAATATAGTTGCATTGCAATTGCTTTGTTATAATGTTAAGTTTCTCTTGAATTTCAGTGTGTTCATTCAATGTTCTGATTTCAGTGGATTCTGAATAGAAAGAGTAATTATTAATTACTGGTTACTTTGCACAGAAACATAGGGATAAAAGATTTAGTTGTTACTGATGCATCATAAGTTTGGTTCATATGTTCTTTACTATGCAAGACACTAATTGCTGGTGGTCTTCAGTGAGACTTTGTAGCCTTAAAGCCTTATCTACCCAACTCTTCTGTAGAAAGCTAATGACTTTGTACTGTCACTGTGCAGCAGCCAATTTCTTTCAGGTTAAGTTGGTTGTTTAAAGGGTGGTCTAAAAGCCCTTAAATAAGGGCTTTTAAATAACTGCACCAAGAATTTGACAAGCTCATTGTGTAGACATGGGTGGTCTATATAATTAAAATGGATTTCCAGCATTTGTCTAACACCAGGCATAAAGTAACCTCAACATAACAATATTGGTTATACTACTAATTAAAGGTGTAATTTTTATTCTGAAAAGAGATTCCCAATTCCAAAGAGTGGTCCAAGATGGTCCTTCCTGTAATTAGTAATGACAAAATGGATCGTACTTCCCTTGATCATAATTTAAAATAAACAGCTACTCCCATGGTATTTTCTCTTCTTTGAGCTTTTGTTTGAGAGCTGTCTGTTGGAAGGTTTGTTTCTGGGGAGACAGCCTCTTTTGAAGTTATTTCCTTGTAACTAGCAGTAGTTACCCAGGCAGAGTCTGTTTTTTAGTTCTCTAACCATGATTACCATGGCAGGCTCATCTGTGGCACCAGCCCCACAAGGGTAATAAAAACATTGTCTCTGTCCCTGTGTGGATTCACTGCTGGCAGTGCTGACAGCAGATGTGAACACTGACTTCAGCAGGACATTGCAGCTACCAGCAAAATGTTTTCAGGGTCATAACTGCCTGTCCATCCAAAGAAAAGTTGTGCTTTATGTTCCTGCAGATGCAGGTGACTTCAGGGGGGAACACACATAGAATTCTATGGTGATTACTTCTGTATATCAGAATGAGTCATTTCCTATGTTATGTGAATTACTGTTTGACAAAATGGGGTAAAAATACAAAAAATTAATGGATTTTTGCTATGTCCTATATATTGTTAAATATATGTTGAATTATATGTTTTGTAGAAGTTACTGGCTTTGTTATGTAGTAGTATATTTTTATAGACAATTCTTATATATTGAAATGTTAAGAATATTTTCATAAGAGATTTATATTCCTCATTGCTAATAAAATGATCCTGAAGAATTAATCTCTGGTTTTGCATTTATTAGTGGAATATAACTGAATGCATTAATTGTAAAACTTAATGAAAGAACTGTTAATCAAACAGTCCCTGGTAAATATGAATGTAGGCCTCAAATTCTGTTAATCTTATCACATTGCATCACTTTTTATGCCTTGCAACAAGTTAGTGACAAAATGAAGCTTCATCAACTTCCATATATTAATTTCTTATCTGGAAACACTGTAGCATTGACAGATCAGTAAAGTTAAATTTTCCTGTGTCCTAGTGACAGTCTGTTTCTGTGGATTTTTTTGTTCTATTACTATACATCATGGTTGGAATTAAACTCTTGTCCCACTTGTCACAAGGTCATCCTTGTGTTTCCCATTATCTAGTGTGTTAATAATTAATTTTTCACCAAAGAGGAAAAAAAATTCATATTTGCTAAGTATATAGAGAAAGATTGCTGATTTTTATTATCCTTACAGCAGTGCTGCTTCCTACAATGTTGTCAGTTCTTAGAAGAGCAGAAGATAACAGAGGTGGACTTCTCAAGCTTGCACTTGAGAGCTTTGAGAGGAGGTGACTTTTTTTTCTGGGTGTAACTTAGGGAAAAATAGATGAGGGACTATAAGTTATATTGTGGGGAATTACTGGCAGTGTTGGCCTGTCTATCCAGCATCCTCCTCACTTTGTATGCTCAAAAATTAACTTATTGTAGGACAACTTGGCACTGTTTGTTTCACATGCTTTAAAGTAAAGAAAAAGCAAGAGATATAACTTCCAAGCGATCCAACTGTGCCAGGCATAGGCAAAGGAAGATTATTTGTAAAAGAAACTTTGCCACTTTCTCTTGGCAGTTCTGTGTGTTCTTTGGAACAGCTAATCTAATAGATAGAAATTTAAGCTTTGAGGGAAGGAGGGGAGGGAAAAGATTATTGGATAGTATTAAAATCTTTATTTAGAAATGATTAGTGACATAGCATAAGAGACAAAGGCTATTACTAGGTAATAAAACTCTCAAAACAAAATTACATAATTGTGCTATTCACACACACATGCAAAAAAAAAATTAACCCAAAAACAAGAAGAACAACAACTAACCAAAAAACAAGAACAACTACCCAAAAAAAAAAAATCCCAAAAAGAACCAAAAGGAAAAGAGATCAAAGGATTTCAAATTAAAAAGCATTCCCATTATCGGAAAACAAACTTCACTGAAGTTGCGAAATACTTATGAGCACTGTGCATTATTAATTTTATAAAGTGTTCCTACAGTCCTGAGCACCAGAAGTAGTGCATGAGATAAAATATGCAGATTAACTATTCAGATAGGTTTCAGTTGATTGTTCTTCAATTAGCTTTTATGGAGCTGTATTTTCTGACACTACTGAATACAGTTCATATATTACCCTGTCAAGGAGCAGTGAATTCTAGGAAGGATAACAAACTAATTTGTCAGCTGAGTTTACATGCTGAGCAAAGGGAAAAAGTGATAGGAGTTCTTGCAATGCTGGAATTAAGTGTTTTTGGGGTCTCTATGTTGGAGATGGAAAGAAAACTCATCCTTTCTAGCCGGTAAGTTCATTTTCCCTCTGTACTGTGACTGTTCTGTCGGCAGGTGGGGCTGTCTTTCTTAATTTATTCCTCAGGGTGTAAGAGTAATTCCTCTTAAAAATCCACATCCACAGGCCTAGACATTAAAAGTTTCCGACAATGATGTACTCAGTGTAAATATTAAATTTAAATAGGATTCCAAATGCTATTAAAGCATTTTATTGACTACACAGAATACCGCTCAGCAGACCCTTGAATAATCTCTCAAACTTTTTTCTCTGATGTATTCTGCATGCCTCCAGAGCAAAGGATTCTAAATGGTGCTGGAGGACTTTGCCAAGGCTCTCTCTGAATTCTAGGGAGCAAGGAGAGGGTCTGCTCCCTTCATGTGAACATCAGTGGGTTGGCAGGGATCTTGTAACGAGACTGGACATCTTACCAGTAATGATGGTACTGGGTATGATGGGCTATGTAGCGTACGTCCTAAACATTTTTATTATTTAAAAAAAAAAAAAAAGTGAGGGATAACAAATACATTCTTGCTGTTAACTTCTTTGTGGCAAGTTGTGGTGGGCTAGGATGAGTTTAGGCTTCTGGTTCTAATGTTGCACAGAAACAGAGCACATATGCTGTCTGAGCAGTTGACATTGTTGCTCTGTTTTTCTCCTGCTTGGCTGGGGGATTTAAAAAATATTTCTGTTCCAGTCTTCATTTTTATTTTGGGGCTGGGGTGAGACCCCTACGTAGTTCTTGAGCGGGTTCTTGGTGCAGGTGCTGAGGCAGAGAGGCCTTGTATGTCGTCAGTACCTCAACCCCAGGCTCTACTGCCAAATATTTCCAGTGCCAGGGCTTCCCAGTAACTGTTGCTCTGGTCACCACAGCACAGGGCTATGGACAGGAGCAGGTGTGCTGGAAGAGCTGATTAAATAAGGAAGTTGTGCAAGCTTTTGAGCATAGGTGCACTATACTGTGCCTAAAGCCTGGTAGAATTGGGAAAGGTTGTATGAACTGAAATTAAGGGAGAGAAATGTTAGAAAGGGAGGAGGTATGACTAGCTACTACAGTAAGCTAGGAAAAATACTTGTCAACATGTTTTCCATTGGAAGTTTGGCTGGAGTATTTTTTGCTGGTGTTAACTGGCAGTGTTAGGTGTTGTTCTGCTTCATAGGAAGTACTGGGCAGTTTTTGGGAAGCTGAATAATGTTAGAGAAGAGAAAAACTTTCTTAATATTATTTGGAAAGGCTACGTGGCAAATCTGTTTTATTTTATAAAAATACAGTGCACTGTGAATCAGAATTTAATATTTACTTTCTTGTTTTCCCATTAGTACTTTATTACATAAAACAAATATTCTTTTATATTACCATAAAAATTGTTCAGTCGCTCTTGAGTTTTGATCAGGAAGTAAAGGAAAAGGCTGTTTGCTTTTAAAAAGTAAACCTGATTCTATTGATTTTTTTTTTCACTTTGCCAGAATTATTTCATGTCAATCCATGCCTTGTAAAAGATGTGTGTTGAAGTTCTTCATTAAACATCATCTTTGTGTAATATGAGTAAGACCCTATGTTCTGCTATTTGTAGTAATGTATCTAGGGAGTCCATATGAAAACACTTAGCTGATGTTCTTTATTCTTGCCATATGACAAAACATTTTTTCCATTATTAAAAATGGAGAGTGATATCAAAATACTAAATCTGAAATCTCACATGGGAGGACTGCAAGTAGCAAGACAGCCTTTTCTTCCCCAGAAGTGTCATTTACTTACATGATTTATCTCCCTTTTCTGCTTTATCTGCCAGAACCATGTAGCTGTATTTCTTTTGCAGTTTGTTACTTCTTAATTTGCACAAAAGGTGGCTAATTTCAATTTCTGATGTTATCAGCAGAGTTATGTTATTTTTCAAGGAAGGAAAATGTGAAATATACATATACACATAGACATATACATATATCAAGACTAGCTATAAACTTTACAGATTAACCATATTTTTTGCATCATCAGGACTTGTAAATTTTAATTTCAATGTCTATCATAAATCATCTTGAGACAGCTTTACAGAACAGACTCTTGTGTCTTCTGTTCTCTTAGGAGGGAGAGGGAAGGGGGAGAAAAGGAAAAGTCTGGGAGAAAGTCTTTGTTCTCTCACTGGCAAGTTCTCTGTAGCAAAGCTGTCCCACTAAAGCCTGTCTGTGTGATTGGGTACAGATTTAAGGAAGAGAAGGAACAGTTTGTTCTCTGGTGATTATATAAGAATACCCTTGACAGCATGTTGCTTGCTTCAGATTACAGCCTGTATCCCACAATTAGCATGGAAAAAATAGGAAAATTAGAGTTATATCCATATTTCTATTTCTTTACTATGCCTTTTTTTAATACTGGAAACCTTGAGCTTAATGTGATGGACACTATTTTAGCCTGTAGCTCTCTAGATGTCAGTTTTGATCAAGAAACTTAAAATACTGTTTTCTTCAAGGAAAATATATTTGCTAGTTTGATTCTACTCTTTAATATTTTCTGGAGCATTCTGGTCTTTCCAAATTCTCTGATGCCCAAAGATATTTTTTGTAGCATGTTTTTCTAATTTGCCTTTTATCTCCTTGGATATTTAGAACTTCACTTCAGGATTGGAAGCATTTTTTCAGTCTTTACAGATCTTTTTTTTTGTGACAAGACAGATTTCCTCTTTCATATGCACAGTTGGAAATACGTTTCCAGGTAGGTAATTAATGAAAAAGCATTATTCACATTTCATTTATCACATTTAAATGTTTTTAAAACATTAGAAACTTCTAGACAGAAGCACAAAGGGTTACACTGCACTTTTTAAACTACAGCCTAGACCTCTTTCTCTGGAGCTTAATGGATATGTTTAGGCCTCCAAATTTTTATATAGATCATTACAATGCTTATATACAATTTGCTGTAAAGAACAGCAGCTACTTTCAGTTGTGTTTACACTGTGATCTCCCAGAGATGGAATCATGGGAGCTGTTATGGTTGGACTCTCAGGGGGACAGGAATATTGGGTGTGCAGTGAGGGTGCTCAGAAAAGTAAGTACAGCTCTACAGATGAGTTAGGACACTGCAAAACTAATCTGGCATATGGTGAAGATTAATGTGGTTTGAGGTCATCAACATCAATATTGAACATTGAACATCAACGGAACTGTTCACTGGAAAACCAGTCACATTTACAATACACTGGCAACTGAGAAACTTGAAACCAGGAGATACCAACACTGTACTGCCTTCAGAAATCTTAGAAATTTATTTTGGACAAATTTTTTATGAAGATGTTTCCATACCAGCCCTATTCACAAACCATTTGGTTATTTAGCAGCAGTTTTGCTGTCACAATCTTGGTAATTTTTCTGCATGTGATTGTAGGTGATTAGTTTAAAATCTGCTGGTACTTATGTATAGTTTGATTTACTTTTTTCCTTTAAGTCTCAATTTTGTTTTTATGACTTCTGTGATAATTTCAGATGTACTTTTATTGATATGTTATCACATTTTGAAGAATTTCTGACTAGGTTGTCTAGGATTTTCAGTATTAAGTGCCTCATTACCACATGTATTTATTCTCTCAGCCTTAGCATATATATGACTCCAAGTTGTAATTAGTGACTCTGTGTTAAACTGTGCCAACATGTCTATAAAACACAGCATATGGATATCTTGATGAAAGGAAATTGGGAGATGCTGCTTTTATAAACCTGAAAGCTGCAGAGCAGATGTGGAAGGAATTACTGCAAAGAATCTCAACTGGCATATAAAACAGAAGCTGAAGTTTATTTTGGTTTTATTATAAAAGAAAAAACATTTTACTAAAGTTCCCTTGTATTTAAGGTTACATAAAATTGTGTTGTTCAGGACTAGCTGTGAAACTATGTGCACTGATGTTACAATGGAACAAGGCAACTTTTTTCCTTTAAATATTTAGTACTAGAACTTTACAAATGGATTGTAAAATACGTATTTTTAGAATTTACACTAAATTTAATAATGTTCCTTTTTGGGGGAGAAGACTGTAATAGATATTGCAAAGTTAAAATCCTTTTTTTAATTTCATGAGCAAAGAGCAAAACAGTGATTACCCTTTTTGCAGTCTGATGGTCTGGCTTCTTCTGTGGAAAGTCCTGGTCATAAATGCTCATTTCTGAAGAGCTATTAACCACAAGAATTCCCATGCTCTCATATTTTCAACACCTAATCAGTCAGCCTGGCTTTGTAGAAAACACTAGGTTATTATTTACTTACCTATTATAGATTTCAGCAAAGCATTGATGTGTTTACCACACTAAAACATGGATGCTGTTACTAGCACTAAAAGATTTTACTTTATTTTCCTTTTCAATTATTCTGTTAAAATAATGCTGCATTAAAACTGCACTGAATTACACCACACAATGAAAACACTACAAGTTTTTGAGTTACACTTTTTATGTAGAGGGTACTTAGAGTCACCCAACACAAAGTACCTTAACACTAAGGAGAGAAAAATACTAACATACTGGGTAAGTACACGTTTTCTAATATGATTGCCCATTGTGTTGGCACCCATATTTTTAAATTATTAAAAGAAATCAGTTAAAATAACTTATGGCTTTAAATATTCTGGTTGGTTACCTAAACAAATTCTTGTGTTGGTTATTGAATTTGATCAAATGTATACTATGGCAGGTTGCCAGTAAAGGAACTGAATGGGGTTAATATTAAATTAACCTGTAGACTGGTTGTTGTTTAGACATAAGCATTAAAGACAATACAGATTTTATTATTCATTACATGAATAACTCATTTTCTTGACTACTTGTTTAAAGGGATGTCAGAGCATGGGCAAGTCAGGCAATTTGTTGCCTTGCACATGAAGGGAATCTGTGAGTGCAGTGATAATTTAGTATTCAGAGACACAATCAGGAGGCAGTAGAAGAACTACCTTTTGGTGAAGCTCCCTTGAAAATGTCACTCAGGAAAAACAAGCCTAGAAATAATGCTCAACATGATTAATTGGGTGAACTTCAACAGTTAATGGCATTAAACAAAGACAAATACATGTAATAGATTAGATACATCAGGTTTTATTGTTGAGATGCTCAGGACAATGCTCCATTCTGGTTGGACCATGTAATTTTATGCAAGAAACAACACATTTTATAATTATAAAAGCAAAAAGAATTTTACTGTGTATTTGAGGAATTTTAAGACTATATGAGGAAAGTAACAGAGCAGGCTTCTCAATACATTTTCATCATTAATACAATTTGATGTGGAATGAAAGTGCTACTTACTTGCCACTTTAAGATCACTAATATTTACGTATATTATTGACTCTCAAATTCTCATAGATTAAAGAGTTAATAGCTGTCTTTTCCATCTTCTGGAGTTTTTTTAGGGAGAATCAGCAGAAAATTATGGTATTGTATTCAATTTTTAAAAAGGTATTAACTTTATTCAATTACTAGTATTAATACTTTGGCTTCCATTGTCCCTGAAAATGTAATATGAAATAAACAAATTATCACTCCAATGAGGACCTGTATTCTAATGTAGTCTCTAATTTAAAAACCATCATAAAATAATGGCATACTAAAAACATAGGTAAGTTATACAATGGGAATACAGTTAAGGAATAAAAGGCTTTCTTTGAGCAGTATCAGGAGCTACTTCATTGAAATATGAAACTTGTATAGCCAAAAGAAAATGATAATGCAATTATTCCGTATTTATGATTAATTATCCTTCGTAGAAATGTTCTCTCCTAGAGATATTTGAAAAACATGTGTGAGCTTTTTTTCAAGTTTACTACGAAACTTTTTGTATCTCTTCCAAGGACTAATTGGGAGATGACTTTATTAATGATTTGAAAGTCAAACAGCTGATGTCAATTCCAAAGCTCATTGTTTCAACTTTTTTTTAACTGCTATTTTTTTAAATCTAGCTACATTTTTTTTTTCCTAATTGAAATGTCAGAAAGTCTTTGAGCAAGTTCATTAGACTTTCAGAATTGCCTCTATGACTGCTGATGGTTATAGTAATCAGACAAAACTGACCTCACATCACATAAAGTAACATTAAGATTGGAATATAGTTACAAAGCTTCTGGAACATTTGTAGAATAGCAGACTTCCTAAGAAACCTCTGGTCCAGAGTTAATAATGTAAAAACAATTTCTGAAATTCAAAAAGTTTGTCTTATTTTTTATTTATTATTCATTTATTATTTTGAATCAGTATAGAAGTTGTACTGGTTGGGATTCTTTATCTAGCAATCACAAACAGCCTCAAAATAGGTCTCTTAGTAAAATAATTGTCTTAAGTGAAACAGCCTTTCTGTAAGATGTGTTTTCATGGGGCAGAATCCCTTTATGACTGAAGCAGGGTTGTGCTTTACAGAGAGAGCTGGGATGCCCTGACAGAGCAGTTGCCACCCTGCCTCCATGGGCTGTACTCTTGTAGAATGATAATTGGTTTCTTGGAAGCAAGGAATTAATTGCAGATAAAGCCTGTGTGTTTCTTCACAAGAAAACTACCTATCCATTAGTAAATCAATGATAATTTTGCTGTACTGAAACCAGAGTGCAGCTAAGAAAACATTCTCAGTCCTTACTTTCATGTGTTTCTAATTTTCTTTTAAAATTTCTGTTTGCATTTGTGCAAGTGTGCATGCTTTTCTTTAGTCTTAGCTGAAGGGTGAATTTTGGAGCATAGCCCAAGGGAAAAACCTTTTGGCTATTTTTTTAAAATTAAAAACATATTTTAAGTGTTTTATGTAAATTGTTAAATAAATTGTTTGAAAATATTGCTATATAACACCACAATTGAAAACAAAATATTCCTTTATACATTATACTGAAGGGTTTAGGCAAGTGATACATAGTTCAGACTGAGTGCAGAAAAAAAGCCAGGTATCCTTGAGTACTGATGCTACCACTGTACTTTTTTTCCCGATGGGAAAATTTTCCATGTAAACTCACATTGCTTTAGTTTCCCCATCTGTATAATGTGAATAATACTTACCATCTCATGGGAATGTCTGGAATTTAGTATTTATGCATCACTTTGAAGTTCATCTCTAAATCAATTCTTTAACCCAAACTCCAAAATGCATGGTTGGTTGGTAGAAAACTGTGAGACACATCAATATTTTCTGGAAGTACTGTATTTTTCTATAGCTACAAATACTGTATTTGAGCTGGATATATTGTCTTTCTGTGTCGTCAAGCCTGATGGAGCAGTAGGGTAAAATGTGATGACTAACAGAGAGTTCTCATGAGAACAGGGTAGACTGAAGCATTCTCAAGGCACTCTCTGCTTGGCTGAGAATGTTAAAAAGAAACCATGACCCGTGATTTAAGTCCAGCAAAAAAAAAAAAAACTTTCTTCATCTGTATAACGTTGAGGTTGCCAGGCAGCTCAAAATTCACTTCTGCAAAACTCAGATGTGGGAGTCTCCTAGAAAAAGTAGAAATCTGGCTGCCTGTAAAGTTCTCCCACCTTGGAAACAAATTTAAAGAAAGGGAGGTGACTTTTTTTGAGAGGAGCCACTTCTATTGTATGTACAGCCAGGGAGAGATGTCCTGGCTAACAATCCTAACAGCAGCTTTCCAACTTGTCACCAAGGAAATGAGCTTCTTCCCAAGTAGGTCTGCTTGCAGCAACTTTATTAGATATGTCTAGACACCATTATTTCTTCATATTCAAATTTTTCTCATCCTGCAATGCTTGGTAGCAGGGATGCAATTTCTGAACTGTTAATTGCATAAATACATTTTAGGAAAAGAGCAGTCCTGCAGCTTTTTGATATTCATAATTTCTTCTTTCCTACATTTTCAGAGAAGCAAATATCATCCCGGAGAGAATGAGCATCTAATTATTTTGTAGAGAGCACCTCTCACTGTTTTATCTGATGTGTAGCTTTCACAGTGTTCAAAAATCTGTTATTAAATAACCGTCCAGTATCCTGATGAAACAAGAAGCCTTTCATTTTCAGGTGAGGAGCTGGATCTCAAGAATAAAATCCTTAATGCAACAAATTGCTCGAGCTTGTTATTAATCCCTGGTATGCTAAGTTGGCCCACTGATATGTGCCTAAAGACAGATGTCTTTTTGGCAAGTCAAGCATATGGTGATTTCTCCAAATTTTCCATTCAGTAAAATGTAACACTTCCTTTTCAGTATAGGATATCTTTTATTGTTGGAGTTTTGGAAGTTGAAAAAAAAAGTGCAAGCACATTGTAAAGGAACACTTATATATATTTTCCCCTGGAATAATGTGATAGCAACTTTCCTGCACTCCTTAAAACAAATGGAAAAGAAGAGAAACTGGAAAAAGCTTCTGTGGAAAGGCTGGTGTTGCCTGTGAATTTGGAAGATAATTCATTGTCACTATTGTAAAGCTGAAAACCTATTGCATGACTTGTTATAAAGCAACTGACACAAGCTGCAGTGTACACTAGAATATTTTTAATTGAATGTATTTTGAGCCAATATTCAGGCTCTAAATATATGAAAGTACTGAAAAATACACATATCGCACAAAACATGAGTTGGAAAAGATTCACTACCCAAATTCCAGTTTTTGCATAATACTGTCTTATGGTATTTTTTGGATACTATATGCAGTGAATGAAATCCAGGCCATGCTGGAGGCAAAGGGAATGTTAAATTTTCCAAAGGACCTGGATTTTATCCAATATGTACTGTATTTCCATATAGAATGATCAATATTACAAGTTAATTACCTAAATTAGTTCAGACTGACCATGTCTCATGTCTCCTAAACAATAAATTATTTAGATGGTATTCTGCTAAAAAGATCAAGGTGCTTTACTCTGGTGGATGTATTTTCATCTCTGTTCTAATAATCAGAACCTATAAGCCATGGCAAGACTCAGAATAGATAATAAATGTAAAGCGAGGAATTAATAAGTAAATAAATATATAAAACACTATACCTGACCTACTTTGTTTTAAAAATCCAAATAACAACATAAAAACTGTTTGAAAATATGTAACTTACCAGTGGGTAATTTCACTGGTCTTTTTGATGTATTTGTTGAATAGAGTATTTGCTAAGAGACTTTCTCCACTGTTACTACTATCTACAGGACATCAATACTCTTGTATTATGCTCACAAGATAATTATTGCAATGAGGCAATGAGTGTTTGCTCAGGTAACAAAGTAGAATATGTAGGGATAGATCTGATTTTCAAGTGGTAGTATAATGTAAATAGAATAATGTAAAATGGTACGACGAGTTCCTTGCTTTCAAAGAGAATGAGATATATGAACTGTAAGTTTTATAGCCCCACGCTGGGACACAATCCCCGCATACCTTTGCTATGAGAATCGGTGCCCTTCACATAAAAAAGTCCTAAACAAACCCGCGTTAGCTATAGCCAGCTCTCGCCAGCTTATAAGTTGAGAATGGCTCCTTTAAACTGGAACTTTATGTGACAATTTTCCTTCTTGTACTTCTTATGGAAAAAATCACAGGCAGAGGTGCACGGCTGCCTTCACCGAAGCGCGTTGTCCCGCAGAGCCGATGAAACCACGCCGCGTTCCCCTGCCCTCCGCAGGCTCGGCGCTGTCCCCGGAGATGCTGCCGGGGCGCGGCACCGGCCCGGGGCCGCGCTGTCCGACCCGCTCCGGAGCGCGGCCGCGCTTCCCGCGCGCCCGGGGCGCTGCGGGGCGGGGG
>VXBI01011924.1:943953-1113229 GCA_013397375.1 Toxostoma redivivum
GGCCCCGGCCCCGGCCCCGTCCCCGTCCCGCAGAGCGCTCCGCCGCCGCGGCCCCGCCGCCGCTGGAGTCACCGCCGAGTCGAGGAGGAGGAGGAGGACAAGATGCCGGGGCACGCTGAAAGGTGCGTCCCCCCGCCCGCTCTCACGGGCTCTTTCCCTGACTCCCGAGCGTGGCTGGCTCTCCTCTGAGGGCTCTCTGGGGCCGGGTCCCTCGGCTCTCGTGGCGCCGGGGGGTTGCCGAGGGCTGCCCGCTTTCGGCCATGTTCCGCAGACCCCGCTGCCCGCGCCCTCCCCGCCTGACCTTCGGCTTACGGCTTCTCCTCCTTCCTCTGGGAGGGTTCAAGAAACCCCTAAAAAAGAAAATTGGGGTGGGCTGCCCTTATCCCACGTGCTAGAAATTGCTCTAAATTCATCACTCTCTCTCTTCCCCTGCGATTGTACAATCAATTGTAGTTTTTACGTTAAAGTCTGGCCAAAATCTGTCCAGGATTGGTGCAGTGCATCGGAGATGTGGCGTTGGAAGGAGCCTGTGGCTGTGAGCGACAGGAGTGCTGCCTCTCTCCCCGCTCAGTGGGTCTCTGCTTTGTGGGGGTGCTGCAGGCCCTGACACCCAGGCGTGAAGGGACAGCGCATTCCTCCCAGCTCCAGACTTCTCTTTGCCCCACTTGGTGAAGTGTTGTTGAGTTAGAAAGACTCAAAGTCTGCAAACACTTACAGAAGTAGTTTCGCTGGAGTGTTTGTAGGATCAGGACCAAAGTGTCTAGATGTGACGCTTATCTGTTCTGCTGCACCCTCTTGGGATGCCACCAGCACAGATGATAAAGGGAAGAGCCTTACAGGTGACTGTGGACTGGGCTTCTTCTGATAAAGGAAATTAAAGGGCTGGATTAAGAGTGGTAGAGAAATGCCTGAAAGATCAGCTGTACTTCAAGGAACAGTAAAACGTTTTGTTTCATAGTGAGGCACTTGTGTAAGGAGCAGAATTGGACTTCTTGTTGTATTTATTATGCTAAAAGTTATTATGATAAAGTTTTCCAAATATTTCCGTCCTCTATGTTTGTATGACAGAAGTTTGCTAAATATTTCCATCCTTTACATTTGTATATCTGAAAGAAGATCACAGAATCTGCCAATTATAACGCAGGTACTTAGTAATTATTGCAGAGCCATGACTATTATGTAGTTTAAGAAGTCATGTTTCTCCAGCTACAAATAATCATCTTTGATCTGTGGTATCACATCCCTTAAAAAGTCAATGGCAAACAACCAATGTTTGTGATCATTACAAAAACACCAAAACAAATGTGTGAGCAGTGAAACAAACAAGGTGAAACCAGAAACAGACATTATGTTTTGTGTATTAGGAAGTGCTGAAGAGAAATTCGCAAGACGTAAGAGTATGTCCAGTCTGCATAAATTTGCAGAGGATTACTAAAAGTCTTGCTTTCTTAGTCATCCAAATAGAATTCATTCTTGCCATATTGAGGTAGTAATCTCAGATACTGTAATGAGTTCATTTGTGTTTTCATACATGGTAAAATGTTTATTATTAAGACTTCATGGCTGTAGACGAGGCAGTGCAGTTCCTGTCCTCTCAGTCAACGTTGATTTAATGCGATACATCTTATGCAATAAAAGTGTGATGTTCAAACCAGAGTTCTGAGACATTAAGAAGGAAAAGAAATGCCACAAGGTAAAACTTTTAGATCAAGAAACATGAAAGCCCTACTGCAGAATAAAAAATTTCTCACAACTGTGTTTACTGGAGATCATAGGGCAAGTTCCTGAAGATGATTAGGTAATTTGAGATTTGGGAGATTTGTAACGTGAGAAAAAGAAATTCTCTGTATTTAGGTTATCCAAAGAATATAATGAAACAATTTGAGCACTATTTGTAAGTATCTATAGAAGTATTTCTTTTATCAAATGGCTTTTTTATTTAAGAGAAATATGAATGTTAAGATCCACTAGTGACTAGAACCTGCATGGAACTCCAATATGGGAGCAAGGTACATATTGAAAAGTGACAGTCATGGCTGTTCATGAAGATTGTAGATTTATAACCACTGGAAACATTTTGCTCAAGTTAGCAGCTCTTCCTTTTTTTTTTTTTTTTTTAGAAGAGCAGGTATAATTTAGCAATAGTTCTCGGATTTGAAATGAGAATTAGTTAAAGGAAAACTTCAGTTATTAAGGAGGCAAAAATTAATTAATTTATTACTTCATTAGAAGCCCATGGTTTGCATAGGGATTTGTTATTAAACTAAGGGGTTTTTAGTCATCTTAATTTATGGGCATATTTACAAAAGCGTTTCTTTAGGAATGTTTTCTTATAAGACACTGATGACTGCACTTCAGAACACGGGTTGTCATTTTGTTTCCTGTTTCTACAGCATTTTAGTGCAAAATGGATTTTGGGTCATTGCTGTGACTCTTAAATTTTATAAATTACAATGATACGTGTTATTAGCAATAATTCACATTTTTGTTGTTATTGTTGTGGGTTTTTTTATTTTATATACTTCTTGAAAATACCAGTAACTGAAACGTTGGAAAGAAACATGCAGCTCCAGGGAGGGCAGACTTACTCTCGTGCCTGTTCACAATGCAGCCATTGATGGTTTTATTGAGTAGTGGCTATCATTTCATTGTGCAGACAGCAGGTTAACAGCTGTCTGTACCTTTAATATGCAGTCTGATTCATTTGTAAATAACACTTTTCATAATGTCTCTATTTTAGAAAGCTGTTAGCATGCTAGCATGAAATCCATGTTTTTCCTTAATTTTGTCCCTCCTGAGCCTTCGTAATAGTTTAGAAGAGAGGTGTTGCTCATGTACTTGAGGACTTACATGACTGAGTATGTATTATATGAGAGCAGTCCAGCTTACTCTGCATACTGTTTTATTTGTCTTGGCAAACATATATATATATATATATATATATATCTGCTTTGGGTGGGGTTTTCCTTAGTCATGGTACTGCCAGATATTGATCATATTTCATTCCTTGATTTTTTTAAGCAAAACATCTATCTGCTGAAACAAGACTTGTGTTTAAGGGCTGAGAATAAAATGCTGACAGACTTTCTATGAATTTCCTATATTGGGAGGTCTCTCCCAGTATTTTTATTCTGTTTCAAGGCACAGAATTTTGATTTTACTCGAAACAAGTTAATTTGTAAGTATGTCAATGTGGGATCAAAGTCTGATCCTCTGGTTTTGCATACTCTGTCATGCTGATATTTCTGTGCAAGTCATAATTAATGTCACTGATTTTAAACTAGGCCATCCACAATACTTTCTTCTTAACTGTCCAATCATTCATAAATAATCCAACATGTCCAAGCAAGAACTTGATGTGGCAGCACTTACTGAAACCTGGTAACAAGTGCTAAGAGGAGCAAGCTCAACTCCCCACCAGAATTATTCTTCTTCCAGAGCCCGCTACATCGCTCCAATTTATCAAGTGTCAGTGACAGTGCCACAGGTAATACCAGCTCTTTCAGTAAATGATTTAGAGCAGCAGAGACACAAACCTTGTGGAGTATGTGACGTGCCCCATGGAGCTGCCTCCTGCATTCTTTACACCCGAAACTTGTGTGCACTTGGTTTAGCATTGGGTGTAGAGACAGTGCAGGCTTGAGTCTTGCACAAGGAAGTGTATTCTGTGAGCCTGTGTATATACTGTGACATTTTACTCTCTAGTCTGAGGCATATCATAGCAGTTTAAATAGGCTGTCCACTGTGGGATACTTTTTATTCTACACTGTTATCAGTAAGTAATATTTAATAACTTGTTACAACATTTTAAGTGGTACCTCCTCCTTAAAAGAAAATTTAGTATACTATTTTATTTGTTAGTTGTAACATTAAAAAGTAATTAAAAAGTTAAATGCTCAGGCATTTTCAGTGTTCTTTATGTTACTTATTTCAATGCTTTAAACACAAAAAGTAGAAACACTGAGAGTGAAGTTGAAGCTACCATTTCAAAATATTTATTTTTGGGGTAATGGTTTTATTCTATTAGTATGCACAAGTGCTGCATAACTTGCATCTAATAATAGTGTGTTTTCTTAAACAGATGACTCTCCAGTTGCGTTGACCTTGTCTTGTGCAGTAGGACCTTGCTGTCTGCTGTTTCAGACAATGCTCTGATGTGAGATCTCTCCTCCCACAGTATTTTTCTCTGTGCTACAGCATACAGCAAGAATGCTGCTGCAGTGATCTTTGGTATTTGAGGTTTTTGTTACACTGCATCTTCTTTCAAACATTTTCATAATGCATTCCTTTACTCCAAGTACAAAACTCTGTTGCTTGGATTAGGTTAATTTCTTTCTGTAGTGGTACAAATACCTTTCAGCAGTGTTTTGGGGAAAACCAACTTGGTTTCCCTTTGGAATGTAGCAAGATAAAAAGGGGTCATACCAGACCAGCTACTGCTTTGTGCACTACTAACAGTTCACATCAAAGAACAACCTGTAGATTTCTTCTTGAGGAACTTTCTTGATGTGAATGCCTCCTTTTTAATTCCTTTAGGGTTTTGGATTTTTAGCTATGTACCAAATTGCAAGGGAAAAAGAAAACCCAGTGTTGTAATATCCAGGCTGGTTTGTGCTTTGAAGATGGCATTCTGCTTCTGTTCTAATTTTAGGTAATTTTCATGCTCTGACATTTTTCAAATATGAATTTTCAACCAGTTACTTATTGTTCAGTTTGGACAAGTATGTTAAAATGCATTTATAATCAGATTGTTGCATTGGTGGGCAGAGATTTCTAATAATTGGTTAGTATTTTTGTAGAAAAAGTCACACTTCTGGTGGCTTTCAAGTGTATCAGGCGTTCTGTGACTACATGCATTGTTTCTACTGAAAGCTGTTGGAAAATAACCTCATTGTAGGTATTTCTTGTGAAAGCTTTAAGTTTCTGATCACTCAGTGTGCACCCATTTTAGTTCAGCATACTTATGGGAAGCAGTAAACATAGAGGAGTATCTGTGCAAGGCTGGAAGCCCCTGGATTTCTGACTGCAGGAGGGGCTGGCAAACAAGCTGAATCCCTGCTTGTTTCTGGAGTTCATGTTCACTCCTCAGCTGTGCCAAAGGCCACGGTTTTGTAACAAATTCAGTGGCAGTGGTGTCAAAGAAGAGCAGGCAGATAATGCTTCTTGAAATCTTTTGTGTTATGGTACTTCTGCATTTTTTAGGTGAAGAATATTTCTTAATAGGGCTCCTTTAGAGCCCTTGAAGATTTTCAGTTTAGCATGAATAGTCTGTTATTTGCATTTTTACCCCCAAATGACATACAAGAACGGGAGAATCTTGCATAATTTGTTTTGGTATGATTGCACCTTTTTTGTTTTTTTCTTTATAATCGATTTATGGAATAGACAACAAAAATAAAAATAATAAAATCAGAGAGTTGGACACCTGTTGGAAATATTTCTGTCTTAAGAGCCACTCAGAATGTTGCTGTCATTATTGATTTGATTTTTCATTCTCATTTTTTTTTAGATGTGTCAGGTTGAAGAAGAAGGTGTTTTTATTTACCTAAACCAAACCAACCTTCTTGGTACTTAAGCAGAAAACATTTGTAGATAAGGACCTAAAGTTGAAACTTGTTTGGAAATATAGCTGAGCCCCCAAATGCACTGTTCAGTTGTTTCCATTCTCACCTAACTTTTCTAAAAGAAAATAAAAGTTAAGTGTATATGTAGTACCCTGGTATACGAATGCTGTGATCATTAAAAATCTAGCTTTAGCAGTCAGTTTCACTGTGGAGAAAAAGTATAATATTAATACTGCTCGTTCTTGTTTGTGTTAAGCAGGTATCGTCAACTACCAGTTTATTTGTGCAGATTAAATTTGTTTATATATACTTACAGAAACATTTTGGATTTGCTATAAAGAAAGAATATTCTTGTAAAATGCTAGTTTAGGCCCATGACTAAGAAGGCATTTATGAGTCTCTTAAATTATTCAATGCCTTTTTTTTGGTTTTAGTGGTCAGCTGAATTTTTTTCTTGTTCCAGCAAATTCTGAGCTATGGCAAATGTTTTTCGCTGGATCCCTGTGTCACTCAATTATGAACACTGTTTGGAAGACTGTTTTACTTGCTCTCATTATGTTCGTGCAGCAAATTCTGTAACTCTGTCTTAAAATTCCTTATTTCTGTGTTGTAGGAGATATAAGGACTTGAGGGATCAGGGAAAATAGAGTACTGTTTAAAATTCTGTAGATTCATTTGTATAAAACAATATGAACACCTTAGAAGTCAGCAACATTTTGGGTTGTAAATCGTCCTTCTGCTTTACCAAGATAAGGAGATAATAAATTTTTAGATTAACTTTGGGGGAATTAGAAAAATAATGGGGTAATTTATGATATTAATAAATGGATAATATCTACAATTGAGATGTATTTTCACTGATTGTCTAGTCATTCCAGTCCATTCTGGGGACATGCCAACAAATTGATTTTATCATGAAAAATATGTTGTCAGCACTGTTTAGAGCATCAAATTCCAAAACCTAATTTTCTTTCAATGGAACCTTCCTTTTTGCCTTAGAATTATTAAACCATTATTGTTCCCATTTTCATTTTGTTTTTATAAATAAAGGTTCTGTTATTAAGGTTAAGATTATGAATAATTATCTTACCAGTACAACTGGTAATTATATAATAGTACAATTAGGGTGTCTGAATAAACAGTGCCTCTCTGAGTACATGGCTGTAAGAATTGGCACTACTGGGAATCCTCTTCAGAAATTAATTCTTTATACTTTGTGAACTGTGATTCTAGATTTGCAAGCCAGGTTCAGTAGTGCTGTGTAGAAATAAACAGTTCCCTAGACAGCAGGCTATAAAACAGGTCAGTGCTGAAATATGCAGTAACATCTTTCAAATGTCTGTATAGTATTAGACTACTATGCCTGCCTGAATTCTCTTTCAGGATTCAGATCATAACATTTGTTTGGAGTTTTGCTACCTGATAGGTGTAGGAATGGTAGAGATGCACAGACAGTAATGGGTTTTCTGGAGGTCTTCACTTCCAGCCTCCCAGAAGAGGCAAATTTGTGTATTCTCTTAAAATTTGTGAATATCAGTCTTCTTTGCCCAAAGCGTAACTTCATGTTTGTGTCATCCCCTCATTTTGTTCCACATACTCTTTATTCTGTTATGCAAGTTGATAATGAAAGTGTTTATCCTTAACAGTCAGTTGTCTTGTTGGCTAGGTATAGAAAGCTGGTTTTGAGGCTAAAATTTCTGATTTTAGCCTCAAAAGATACTGTACCACAGTTACAACAGCACAGCATAGTAATGTCCTGCATAACAGCTTCAGTGCACCCCTGAACTTCATTTCAACTGTGGTACTTTAACAGAAAGCTGCATAGAATTGACTTATGAGTTAGTGGGAGAGCTGTAAAAATATTTGAGGAAGGTGTGTGCACAGATTTAAAGCAAAGAAAATTGTTTGGTATGACAGCATTGGAGCTCTGAGGTTGCTGTTGAGAAGAATGGAAAACCGTGGACAAAAGAAAAAAACCAACCTTCACTTGCTTGTTCTTGTATTTACATTTAGCAGAACTCTCCCATACATTTTCTGTGCATTTGAGTCAAAGAAATCAGTGGATAATTAAAAAAAAAAGCTTTTGTGTCCTGGTTTTCCCGCCTTACCCATTTTGCTTACAATAAAGCTCTATTCTGTGAGCAAGCATATGCATCCCAATAAAGGTTTTAAAGTTTGAATTGAGACAGAGTCTGTCTCAGCTTTTGGCCAGCAAATGCAAAGAAAGTTGGCCATGTTCCCTCTATTTGCCAGAAAAGCATGAAAGCTGGGGCCCCTCCTCTGTCAGAGAAAAAGGGAGGCTCTGATCTTTCTGCATACAGATTTTTGGAAGTATTGAGTCCTTGACATATTCTTGGTATGACTTGTCTGTCTCTTGCTTGCTAGATGTGACCCAAAGCCCCCAAGAAAAGACCTCTCATCTACAATGAACTTGTATTGATTAACCTGGGCTTTTTCTTCTGATTATCAGTTTGGTGGTACTTTTCCCCTCCTCTAGTTGTGTCCTAAATATCAACAATTAATTTCATATCTATAGAACTATAGTTTTTGTGCATGTGGCTTGTCTCTCATGCTACTAAATCTAAGGACCTAATTGCTTACATTTTCAATATTTGATGTACATATGAATGTGTAATTAGAAAAGCATAGTATTGTACTATTTATTTCATGTTAATGTGTAGGCACTTCTAGTACTTGATTTCCTCCTATTCAGGGCTTTAAAATTTTCGGTGTTCAAATAATCTGACAATCTCTTGAACGATGTATGACTATATAAAATAAGAATACTAAGTTATGAAGGTGATTATCCATAACATTTAGACTTATTTTTAATGTGTTCTGGTATAGTTAAAAATATTTAATTATTATTGTCAAATATTTTTAGTTAAAATATTAAAAGTCAGAATATGGGTTTCAGAATTAGTACATAATATCTCTCACACTTTCTTTTTACCATAACTGTACCTAAGATTATGTAAATGTTGCTGTATAATTTTTGTCAGGTGAGTGAATCATGAAAACTAAGCAGGTGCTTTGCTTTTTATGATTATTATAGGCAATAATTATTCACACCTGCATTATGTACAGCTATTATTGAGTTATATAAACAATGTACCCCCAAACTGCTGGCTTTTTCTCTATAGTTACAACATGGCTGTAGTGGATGTAATTTTTATTTTTCAGAGAGGTCACATGTAAGATCAGAATTGCATACATTGTATTTCCAAAAATATGTTGAAATGTTGTAGTGGTACAAGCCTTATTTACTTCCATAGCTGTTTCTGCTTTTATAAAAGCATTAGAACAATTAAATAAAACCAACCAGCACTAATGAACAAGAAATACACTAGAAAACTATACAGAATCCTTGAATACTTGAGTGTGAGGAGTGTGCTGTCTGTTTCTAATGTAATTTATTCTCAGATTACTCTCATGAGCTGCTTGTATTTTGTCAAATACTTTGCAAGGTCTAAGGTAGATTTTGGATTTGAAGGTAGAGCTTGCCTTTCCTAAACTAAATTTCATTCTACTGATTTTATTTTTCTTAAAGGCAGGTAAAAAGAGAAAGCAGATAGTTTTGGAAATCAATAAGAATGTATCTCAAATACAGTGTGTCTGAGTGTGACACAGTCCCTGCTAAATTAACAGGAATAGGTCTATAAGGAGGTACTTACAAGATTGCAAGATAAGCTCGCAATAAAATAAGAGGACTACTGATAAAAAATAAAGAAAGAAAAAGGTCTAGAACCTGAAGGAAAAGATGGAAATGAAAAGGATCTACAGGAGCAGCTAACTGTTTTGAGGTGCGGCAGTAGCGCACCTAAGAAGACACATGAACAATATTTAATTTGAAATCTCACAGGACAGGTTAGTCTGCATTCATTTATGTATGCTGGTTTTATATGCTCTTTCTTCAGAGGTCATCTACACTTATCCATCAACTTTATTCTAGATATACAGGTACTATATCTTTATACCTCATCACCACATTTCTCTCACAACCTTGTGAGAAATTGACTTTTCCTTGTTGGCTTTCTATCGACCAGAAAGTACCAGAGAGGAAAGCAATACCATCCACAATAGAAACTGTTACTATTTAAACAAAGATCTCTGTACTGTATGCAAAATATTGATTGGGAAAAGGGAGAGCTGCAGTCTGCCTGTTGCACTTTGTGAGTGCTGGTACAGGTGGCACCTTCACTGAGCAACCGTTTCTAAACACTCTCTTCATATTGTCAATGAACTTGACCAGTTGTGGCAAGTCATTGATAGGCATCACCTTCCAAACTGTCTTGAAGCAGATTTTTGGTTTTGCACCTTTTTGAAACATGACATAGGTTTTTGTTGCAAGCAGAGCACTGTTGCCAGCATCAGCCGTTGTTTTGTTCAGAACTATGCAGACTGTGCAGACCATTAGTTTTCCTTGCTGCTTTGCCTCCCTTCAGGGATCTTTTCTCATGCCAGTTATGACTTCATAATGCACTCAGCCGCCTGCTGGGGTCATCACTGGTTTGAAAGCTCTGTCCTGCAGGTGAGCCTCCTCCTGCACTGGTCTGCAGGGTTTTCCCCTCAGCAGGATGAAGTCACTGTTGTCATCTTGCCCAAGAGAAGTCCAATTACAAGGCCTTGGACTGCTTCTTATCTTTCAGTTTGCTGCTTCAGTACTGACCTGATAGTGTTTGATTCAGCATTTCAGAGTAACCTCATCCTTCTTGGCAACATCAAAAAGTCCATATTCATAGTGCTGTTCAAGTGTTACTTGATAATTAATTTCCCTCAACTTCTTTTTATCCTTTGTGGTTGTGCCTGATGGTGACACCAATGACCTCTCGTGCTGGGGAGTTGCAGGAGGGGTCAGTGGGAGGACAAGCCAAGGGCTGAGACTGCTGCAGTCCACCTGGGTTAAGAAAGGCACCAGTGGGTGAGCTGGGTCCTGATTCCGATCTGATGAATCTGATCAAATGGTCAGGAGCAGCAGAGAGCAAAGCCTGAGCCCAGAGATGTCAACAACATAGCTTAGCCAGACGTGGGGGCAGTCCTGAGTTGAAATGGCTGGGCCTGCTGTGGGGTTTGCAGGTGGGGCTGGTTATGGCATTTAAGGACTTGCTGTTCTTACAGCCTTGACAGTGCCTCTGATAAATACCCACATTGATCCCATCCTGGGTTAACATCACGGAGTGCTGTGCTGGTTGCAGCATTCGTTCGTTGTTATCACACCCAAGTACGTTAGAGAAAACAGAATGGTTTGATCTTAAACTGTTACAGCAGAAATAACCTTGAGCGTTTCGACATGCATTTGCTTTCTCGTTATCTTTTACAGTCCTTTTGTGGTCGTGTTCTTTGGCTTGTTTAATTGTGGCACCAACTGCTTCCTCTATGGTGCTGTCCCTTCTCTGCTCAAGTTTAGAGCATGGATCATGCATATGTACATGCCTCCTCCCTTCTAAGATCTTTTCGACCTAGATACAAGGAGTAGAGTTGTATTGAGTTAATGTGTTGGCAGCAGGGATGCACAATCAAATGGATGCAGACAAATCTTTCTGCTTGGCTGAGAAAGTATGTATGTAACACCCATTTTTATGTAATATGTTATTACAGGGGCATATGAACATAGGAATGTATCCTAGGGAAAAAGAACCAAGATGATTTCCTAGCAGCATTTTCAGATTTTAATGAAACAGTTTTGTTTGGATATGAGCAGACTCTCTGGCACATATTGCCAGTAGATTTAAAATAGGAAAAAAGGTGTTCTGGAGAAGGAAGTGTCATTTTCCAAATTATGACTAGTTTTTAACCTAGTTTCTTATGGAAATGACTGCAAAGGCACACTGTGTGTCTGTACATATTTTCTTTCAACTTTTAACTTGGCCTGTAGCAATTGGGTTTATTACAAAGTGCAGATCTTGAAAATACTAGACTCAATAAATTTCATGCAGATGTTACTCAGGTACAGAAGAGTTCTGTAAATCATTCTGGCTGTGAAGAAGTTGCACACTAGTTGAGGGTCCATATAGGGGAAAGTCCTTAGTAATACTAAAATCTCAGCTCTAAGAAAAGCTTTAGTTGCAAGTGGCATCATGATTATTTCAAAATCATTATTTCTAGGAGTAACTAAGGTATATAATGCTTGATTATCATGCATTCTCTTGTTTTAGATTGTATCTTTAGCTACTCTACATGAACCTTAAATATCCTCTGAGATACTTGTCCATTGATTTTACCAACAACTTCATTGGGTTAAAATTCCATCTATTCAGCTGAAAGTATAAGAACAAAGAAACTTTGAATGAGTGATTTTTGTGTTAGATAATATAGAATTAGCTTTTGCCACACATTCTTATCCTAATTAACTATATTGTGCAGACTGAAGTAGACTAAAATCTGGCATAAAGTTCCATCTCATCATGAGAGCAGATTTTCATGTTTAGAATTCTATATTCTAACTATTCTTGAAGCGAGGAGCTTGACTGTACTACCCACGAGTGACCTGTTTTATGATGACTGAACTTGAATACTTGGCGAAGCTTGTCTTTTTATCCTAAAATAATGGGTGAAGTACAAATGCACATTTATATGCCACAGATTTTAAGTACAAGTAATCAGAAATACTTAATGGACTACTTTGTTAGAGTGTCTGAAAGATAACCAGGAAAAGCACATAAATATCTTCTCAGCAAGGATGCAGGTGTTCATTACAATGATATTAAAAGTTCTCAAATGAAAGATCACCTAAATATGTCACAATCATTACTGAAGATATGCTATGTTAATCTTCAGGCATGTTTCTCCTTCAAACAGGTTAAGTAGTTAAAGAAATGCAAGTGAAGCCTAAGGAACATGGAATTTGTTGTGTATTTTCTGTTTTGACTCCATTTTTCTTCGAAGATGTGATAGTATATTATAAAAGAAACTTAGTCATTTTGGTCGTGGGTATGCTTCTGTCCTATTTATTTTTTGAATGATATTGAATAAATACTATTTATAATTTTAATTACAATGAGGCCTACAGGGGTTTTAAAGTATTAAAACATTTAATTTAAAATGATCACTGAAGGGGTCTTTCCCGACGTAATCAGTTTTATCTTAACATAATGAGCATCTTGCAACATCCCGAAAAAACAACTTGCAGTTGTGGGGTGACTTGCTGCTTGCACATTTAATTTTGGCAAGAGCCAACATCTTAGTGATTACTTCATGGCTTGAAGTAGATGTCAGGGTGCGCTTTCTCCCAGGCAATTATGTGACTGATAAAACCACCATAGGAAAAAAATTATTGTAGTCTTGATTTGCTGAGGAAACATTATTTACTATATTTGAGTAGGGCTGTTTTCAGTGTTACAGTGCTTAATATCTAGAAATGTGAGAACAGTAATAGTAGTATAGAAATTGTTTCGTGTATTTTCAGGGCTGCTGAATCAATGGTCTTCCGAAAATTCCACGGTTTTAAAGCAGATAATTGATTACAATCTAAGCAAACAGGTTGTTTGCTCTTTCCTTGTTTGTCTCTTACCCTGTTTCTCACTCTTATATTCACTCTTTGGCATAATAATATGCACAGGATATAGCAAATATTCAAAAGAGAAAGAATAAGAGGTTAAATATTAAGATTCCTGAATGAATGGCATGAATAGAGCAGGAGTGATATACAAAGAAAATGTATTTTGAGAAAAAAGGAATAGTAGTGCAGTAATTTAATAATGTCAGTTTTCATCATTTGAAATATTTTTATTTGCTTTTCTTTAACTGAAGTGTAAATGCATAAATTGAGAAATGCCTGAACTTTTGTATTCCTACAGATCAGCATTTAATTTTTATTTGAAACATATACCAGGGTTTCAAACTCAATCATGTAGTTATGACAGCTGAACAGTAACGTAAAAGTTATTCCTCAAGTAATGTTTTAAATAGGACTACTGTGGCTTAGCATACTGTGAGCAAAAGTGTTAGCTTGGGTTTACAGAAGATAAACTGTAGTGATATATATGCCTTTAACATATGCCTCAGACATTTTAGCACTCAGAAATATTTTTATTACAGGTTTGTTCTGTTCTCACCAGTGTGGCTTGAATTACAGCTAATACAGGACAGTGAGAGAGAGGGAAATGAGAGAAGACTTGGGTGCTCACACGAGAAAAATGCTCTAAGGAAGAACAAACAAGATAAGGAAACTGAAATGTTCTTGTAGCTTATTGTTCATACCTGGATTCGAGTAATTTTAAAACTTCAGCAGGGTGACAGTTTCTTACAACAAAATGTAATTGGTGTTTTTTGAAATACATGTCAGTGTGGCACATTAAGTGCCTTGAAGGCATGGTTTCACATTGGGTAGAATATGTAGTGAGCTGACATGGGAAGAGTACTATCAATGGCACTTTGCTGTTAAGCAGAACTAGATAAGAAAGAGGATTGCCAGGGCTAGAGATTCCTGCTGGACATGGGGTTTTGCTTTGTAATGTGAAGCTCTCTGGTACCACTTTAGGAAAAAGGAGAATGAGAGATAATGGTGTTTGGATACTTGGTAAACGGTTCTGTACCTCAGGGCTGCACTATCACTGTGCTACCAGTGTCCAGGCAAATGAATCTGCTGCTATAGAAACTGATGTGCTGGTTTCCATCACTGCTGAACTGTGGATCCCAGTACAGGAGATGAAACTTTGCTGGGAGGCATAGGTGGTACTCCAGGCAGGGTGTGGAGTGTGGCTGGCATGCTGTGATACCTGAACCCTGTCCACTACTCCAAAAGGGACAGCCTGCTGTGGGGCTTGGCCAATGGCTGGATGACCTGTGAAGGCTTGGAGCAACTGACTCAGACAAATGGTATCCTCTTAAGGCAGCATCTCCAAAAGCATTTTTCACAGGTGTGGTAGGAAGAGAATGGGATCAGAGCATGAAACACCCAATTCTGTCATTGGTGTGCTATTGTGTATCTGTGATTGGATGTTTTTTACAAGTGAAGGTCAGCAATCTGTTTCCTTTTGCTTTTAAGAACTCACCTGGCTTTCATCTGGCTTTCTGTAATTTTTCCTGCTCATGTACTTAGTTTGCATGTACTAATGACTCTTTGAAGAAAGAGTTTGATAAAAATTAGGATGGATGTGGTATATCATGTTTACAAATTACTACTACATTAGCATGTAGTCCCAAGTTACTGTTGATTCTTTAGTTATAAACAGTTCATGTTCCCAAGTGGCAGATTTTGAATGTGATAACTAAGTTCTCAGTACAGTAGTGTTTGTTTGTAAGCCTTCCATTTTGTATTAATGTTTTAAGGCCACAGAAGTGATTGTTAAATAAGTACATACTATAATTTCCCCCATATTTATTAATTGTATTTTGATGACAACAATTATTTTCATTAATATTTTAACAGAAACACAATTTGTAATATTTTGAAAATAATTTGAAATCAAGATGTGTTGTATGCAAAACACTTTCAATTCTTTTTCACTTCTGTTTGATGGACTTAAAGCCTTGATCAGTAAAAAAGTGTTATTTTTCAACATATTTATTACTGGGTGGTCTTAATGAAGGGACTTACTGTGCTTTATCAATTGAGGAGAAATGGCATAATTTGACTAAAGTGAAACCATGCAAATGAAGGGGAGTATGTGTAGAACTTGAGAATTTTTAAAGGGTAAAATGAAGATATGAATGATGGCATTGAGTTCAGGGGAACCATAAAGTTTTCAAAGGTGGACAAAGCCTTGGAATAGGATGATGGCTGAATTATTTTCAAGTCTAAAGCTCTAGGCGTTTCAAAGGATCTGAATGACTGATTGTTGGTACTAAAACACACACTCAATGTGTGAGCAGTGCTGTAAATATGTTTCTCGCTGTTCACTGCAGATTGTGTGAATAATTCCAGCAAAGCAGAGGATAACAACTGAATTTTGAAAAATGTTTGATCATTTCAGCTGGTACCAATCTTACTATTTCTTACTACATTTAAGTGATGGAACTTGCCTTATGGTGTTTGATTTGTTTTGGTTTGTTTTATTTTTTAGTTGTAACTTGTGTTGCTTGAACCCCTCAGATTTTTATACTTACATGTCTATAATCCTATAGATCAGTTTTTATAATGTATCTGATTACTTATTTAAGCTGTCTCAATGTGAGATGCTGCAGATGCGTTTCTACTTTGGCCTTGGATTCTCCCTTAGTCTCCACCCTGCTTGATGCTTATGTTATCTCTGTCAATTTACACGACTGAATCATGAGCAGCATCAGGTAATCCTGCCTGAAGAGTCTCTTCCATTCTTGGTTAGTTTTCCTCTGGGTTAGTTAATTCTTCTCCCTACAGGAGCTCCTGTTCAGAAGATACCTCATTGAGATTGATGAGGAACGAGGGATCAGCTAGAGCCTGCCAGTAGGTTGGCTTAAACCTCATACCTCATTTTTAATTGTGTTATTTTTTTGCATGGTTTGTATGATTACTTTTAAAATTCTTAGATCTTAAAATAAATCCTGATGCACTAGTGCATTTAGTTTTTACATGCTTCTAAAAAAAAATATTTCTCACTATTTCTTGTTTTTCTTCTGTATAAGCATTATTTATCCTTGTTTTTTGTATAATATAGTTTATTAATTGTCAGTCATTCTCTTTTCCTTTATATTTTGTCTAATCTTTCTAAGAGATCTACTTATGAGTGACAAGTCTGAATTCTGTGCCTTGAAGATTTTTGTTTTTAATTGTGATGCACTTTGTTTTCCTGTGAGTGGCTCAGTGCTTGAAAATAATTTTAATGCATTTAAGACTGTTTTCATGTTCCTCAAAAAATTAAGAAAAGTTATTCCAGAAGTACTTCTTCAAAGATGGAGCAGAATTCTGCCTTTAACAGCTGGAGTTGTGCATCTCAGGTTGAAGGACTTGTTCATCCAAGTGTTGATGATGGAATTACAGCTCCCAGATAAGGTCACTTAGCATGAAATTCAAGTAACCACTAAACAGAAAGTTTATTTAAACAGCTTATTGCAGCTCAAATGTAGAAAGAAATACAGAACCGATCCTGACAGTAAGATAAATGCAGTTTTGGCTTCTCTCTGTGCATCTATTTGTGCAGAAAAGGAATTTCTGTAATGAAACAAAGAGTGGAGCTGGTATCTGGCAGAAACCTCACATTTTCCCTGATGGAGTGATGAATGATGAGACAATTGAGAGCATCCACCATCTGGCAGACATTAGCATAGTTTGAGACATCTAATACACAATCATGTTTAGATAAGTATTCTAGAAATTAGAAAAAAGACTCTAACTTGACAGGACATATAAATACTGTATTTCTTTGAGATTTTTTTTTGTTGTTGAAGCACAGATGCTGGTGGTAAATCTGAGGTTCTGCATGATGCTCTATGCCAAATCAAATGTTGTTATAACTTGCTTCCAACTGTTCAAATAGGATTTGTGCACATCTTGAGTGATTCTTAAGAGTCTAGCTATTTCCTCCTTACTGTTTGCCCATGGTTCCCTAGGGAGAAGTGAAGTTTAGAAAATGGTGATGACATGTTGGTGCCCTGTTATTGTACTAGTATCTCCTGCTTGTTTCTGACATAAAACACTATAATGAAAAACTAATAGTGTGCATGATACAGCATAAATTAAAGAGGACTTAATAAAAGTGGTTTCTTATTCTATTCAAGGAATTGGTCTGGAACAAAGTATAGCTTATCTACTAAAAAATAAAACTCATTATTCTTGTGAGTGGATAGTTCTAATATACAAAATATTTTCCAAATAGATCAGTTTTCTCCTTAAGAGCTTGAACTGGGATTATAGTTGTCAAGCAGAGTTGTTGGTTGATGTGATAAAGATGATCAATAGTTTTTTATCCACTTACCATGCCAAACTATTTCTGTTATTTACTGTTTCCCAAGAATCTTTTACTAACTGATTGCTTATGACTTAGAGACTATGTAAACACATAGTAATTTGAAATAATTAATAAAATGATTTGGTTGTTGGTGGGGGTTTTTTGTGTGCTGAAATATCTTTTGCTTAGGATAGTTACCTTGTATACGTAACATGTAGGATGAACCTTGAAGAAATAGTTATTAATGTCCCAGTGTGGCCAGGATAGAGGGGAGGACTGTCAGGGCGCTTGCATTTGCTCTTTAGCTGTTTTGAATTACTGTCTGTCCCAGTCCAGTAGCAGTTAGCCCATGGAAACCACAGTATGTGTTTAGTAATGTCATATATGTTTCAGTCCCCCTTATTGTCTGCACTCACAATCCTGACCCTACAGGCATTCACTGAATTTCCTGTGCAGCTCCCACAGCATCATACATACGGAATTGCATTTGGCATCACTGACAGCGCCCAACTTCTCTAAACAATCTTCACTTTGACACCCATCCCTTACTTGCCCCTCATGTAGTTGCTACTTGTTCCCACAGTCCAAACAGCATCCTCAGATATTTACATTATCATCTTTAAAAGCCTAGAATTGAAAGGCTTTCTAACTTACCACATTGTGTAATGGTTCTGGTCCTTCATATGCCTTTCCTAAGACTGAATAATGCTCTAAGTTTAATATACTGTATTTTGTTTTCACTGAAGCACATTCTGGCTGACTTCAGAAGGAAATTTGAGTAATGAGTTATAGGTTAAACTGATAGTAAATTAATGCAGTTTTGTAGTCTTTGACTATGTTGGATGTTTTACCTAGACTGTTGTAGACTTCAATTCCAGATATCTGGGGAATAAGAAATCATTAAATGCTTATATTAATCGTTATTAATACTAATTAGAACCAGCTTGTACTTGAAGTTTAAAAAGTGTATGCAGTCAGTGTAAATGGAAAAAAAAAACGGTAGAAAAATTACTTTTGTGTCACATGTTTTCAGACTTTATACATTCTGTGAATGTGAGTGCTGAATGGTTGCCAGGTTGTTTATTTTAATTACTCATTTGTCTTTGTTGGCTGACCTCTGCATCCACAATGATTCACTAACGCTGGATCTAGTTTCTTATTTTTACTTTACTGATAGAAGGAGAACATTACATTTCTGACATAACTTAGGCCTTGTAAAATGAATCAGTATAGTTATTAATGGATTTCATCAGCAAATCTAGTGGCTTTAGAAAATGCCAGCATGTATTGAATACAGTGCAGGCTTTGCTATCTACTTCATGTGCTTTTATGTTCAGATTTAGCTGTAAGCCTAAATCAGTGTGGATGTACAATGGGAAGAGTATGCTTTTAAATAATTACAGCATTTTTATATGCAAGTGCATTATATTTTTGTGTGAGGATTTAATATGAAGATCTAGGCTTTGGCCACCCATATGCAGACAGGCAAGTAAAGGAAGCCACAGGGAGTGATAATTCTGCAATTCTACAGTAAGATACAAAATACAGTTTTATTGGTTGAGCTTGTGAGTTTTAAACTTGATAGCATTTATAACACTGTGTTAACACAGTTCATAGCATGTGTAGTAAATTCCATCAGTTTCAGGAATTTGCTGCGCACACTGAATTAAAATCTGTTGATCGCAGTGGAAAGCAGATACTGAGAAGAGTATAACTTAGGACACTTGAAACCATGTCATCTGTTCAGCAGAGCCACAGCTTCAGATATTTTTGCAGTTGTCTGTATATCAGAGGCTCTGCCTTCATGGTTTTTACTTGCTATCTCATTAAGTTTTGCATCATACACTAAACATACCAGACTAAGAGAAATTTCAGGGTGCATTTAGATATCCTAGCAAAGATGATCTGAACTGAGGCTTCTACTGAGATGTGTGGTCCCTACCAGGCATTCCTAATATTTTCTTTTCATGGAGTATAATGATCATGTGACCACAAAGTGAGTCAGTTTGTTTGGATGAAAAGAATAGTTTTGTGATTAATCAGTCAGGTGAATCAGTTTAACTGTCGACTCACGATCTCCAAATGAGTGAGGTGGAGGGAATGAGGACAAAGAGAAGCATGAGGAGAGGAGTAGGTCTACCAGTTTTGGTGGCAGCTACCTTCTAGATTGACATAGCTGAAACGTCAAATTATGTTTGCAAATTGCAGAAATGTGTAAACCACATTAGGAAGCATTTTCTTCCCTTCCCTAAGCTGCTCATTTTCTCCCTTGTGCTGTTGTAGCACATTAGTACAACCATACTACAAGCTAGATTGGGAAAATGTTTTAGCTATGAAGTAACTTGAGTAAAAAGATTCTTGAGATAGATCACATTTGCATTGCAGTCACATTGCAGTGATCACAAGAGGATGGGAACAGCTGGACATGCAGTGAGAGCTTCTTATGCAGACATTATTCTTGGTGATTTGGATTTCAAACAGGCACAGATAGGGAAGAGTGATACTGGTAGAGAGAAATGGGCAGGTGTATGGCTTCAGCAGCTGAGGAGAGAGGTGACCAACAGAACCAGTGTTGCGGAAGATGTGAGATAATTTCTAGAGAAAAGAAAAAGGTCTGAGAGAAGCTGTTTGGGGAGGATGTGTGGGAACACTTTGGTGTAAGAGAGAGGTGGGAAAATTATGTAGCAGTCAGGGATATAAATGGGCTTCTGCTTATACCAAATTTCTGCATACATAAGCAAATCAGTGATGTGATTATTTTTCTTTTTTAAAGTTTCTTCATAAAAAACCAATGTAAGTTAACATACATGGTCAATTTCATGATCTTAAAATAATTTGTGAGATATTAAAGTTGCATAATGTCTTTTTGCACAGTTTTTTTTTTCTTTTGCACAGTGATATTTTGTAAGAGTTTCATTTAGCAACAGGTATAATAAGAGGTATAGTATTTGCAGTGACAATCTAATCCATTAATTTTTATTCTTGACTTAGCAGTAATACAGGGAGTACATTTATGAATATATCATGGTGGCAGGAAAGATAAATCAATAGATTAAGACATTTTGATAGATCACAGAATTCCTTGAGAAATCAATACTGAATACAACTACTAATATATATACGTTTTATACCTTTTACAAAGAATCATTGTTACTCAATATAGCAAGAAAGAAGCTAAAGAGATCAAGAAAAAATCAGCTGCTTCTCCTTCCTAAATCTTTCTCCTTTGATCAGCATCATCATACATAGATTTGGACTGAAAGGCCAGTGGTTGCCAGAAAAAATAAAATGGGATCCATCAAGTGTGTACTATCAAAAAGTTATGTAAGCTGTCATCTGTGGATTTGAAGAGGAAGGACAGGGAAGAGGGATAGGAAATGGTAGAATAAGAAAATTGCTGAAGTGCTTCCCTTTTTTTGTGTCCATGTTGGTGGTAGTGTGGGGTTTTTTGTTCTTTTTAAAGTGAAATAGGTGAGGTTGAAGAAAGTGGATTAAAATAATTTTCAGGGTAAAATTTAAAGGAAGAGACACTACCAGAGACTATAGACTTAAAAAATTGCCTGAGTGTTGCCTTTTCATTGTATGTGCTGTACAGTTGAGCTCTTGCAGTATGTCATAGGGTGCCTGTGAGCTGTGTTAGTAACGTGACTGTTTTAAGACCCAAGCTCACCACTCCATTGAACTACTGCTGTCTCCTTCTACACGACTTTTGTATGAACTGGAGCTGTTATTTTCCTTTCTGGTGCTAAATCTCTCTAGTACAGGATCTGAGTTTACCACCTGGACTCTGCTCTGACTGATCTGGCATGCGCATGCATTTTGTAATGGGTGGGGAATGTAAAACTTGTGATTCTTTGTTCTCTCTGTCACTTTCCTTTGTGACCCTCCCTGTTGTTAAATCAGTAAAATTGAAATCTTGATTGAAGTGTGAAACTGCATTTTTTTCCACGCAGTTGTGGTAGCTACTGTACGAAGAAACAATGTTATTCCTGGCGTAGCAAACTTTAAGCCACAGATTTGTAGCAAAATGTAACTTCCCTTAAACTTGTTTTTCCTTTTTTTTTTTTTTTCTGTGACCCTCCACCCACTCTGGCAAAAATGATACATTTAGTTTGACTTATTAATTTAATTGTGTAGGAAAATAGCGTGTCAAATATCCTGTGAACTAATGAGAGTGTTTACATTTTGATTTGTGCCAGACTGCTTTTGGATGAAGGTTACTAATCAATAAAAATGAAAGCCAATGCTCTAAAATGGATTAAAATAAAATTGTTAATCGTAGTTACTTGAGAAGAGTATCAAAATACATTTTACACTTCAAATTAATTATTAAGCTTTCCTGCTTTTTATCCCTCCCATAATTTCTAATTCTATCCACTAGGGATGATTTAATTGTTATGTGTAGCTGAAACAGTGATTTCATTATTTGCCTTAGTTTTCTGCTACTTTTTGCTGTTGAAGCTTTAAAGGTATGGTTTTTTTGGTTTAATTTTTTCCCCTTGTTTCTATTGAATTTAGACTGTTCTAGTAAATGTAAACCTTAATATAACTGCCTACATTTTCCATATTTTTAATAACACGCTTTATGTTTTTCAATGGTAAATGTGATAAACTGAAGTATAAGTGCATTGGTTTAATTCACCATGATTTATCTAGGTGTGTCTCTTTTAGTATTCTGTTTCCTTTGTTGAGCTGTCTGTAACCTCATATTTTCTGGTTCCAAGATTTACTTCTACCATGCTGCTTGCAGGAAAGAAGCTGAGACTTAATGATGATGTTGAAAGGCAGGTTTTTTAGCACAAGGCATACAAGTAAATGAGTCAGAAGATTATTTATATTTCACTCTTACTGTAGTCTGTCTTCATGCTTTTTCAGTTGTAAACTTGTGGCAAAAATACTATGTTTTCTTCATGATTTTGTGGTAACAGCATACAGTTTAAGGAAAGCAAAAATCATTGAACACCAAAACAATTGTAGCTGTAGTTCTGGACAGGAAAATAAATGTTTAAAAATACATTGTAGATTTAAAATTGACTGTGTTTTTCAAAATGTTTTATCCTAGATATGAGTCAGAAAAAATATGGAAAATACATTTTATTTTTTCCCTTTTTATTTATGTGTTCAATTTAATTGTTGCAGCTTCAGAATAATTAGTTTTTTGGAGTCATGTGGCTTTCCATAGTGAAGAGGAGAAAGCTATTTAAATATGTAAAACATGACTGTGATGTTCCAAAATTTTTCTGTGAAATTTTAAGACAGATTTAAATGTGGACTTTGGAAATCTCTAGGTCTCAGTACAATTAACTTGCATTGTTGTGTTTGTAGTTGTGATGGTGGATTTTGTGCCATGGATGCTGTTCAATATATCTATTTTTGTCTTCTCTTTACAGAAAACCAACTTTTTGCATGCCCTGTGGGGAGATGCATCTGTGACACGGAGTATGTCATCTACAGTCTGATGCAACAGTGTGTGTGCTATATATGACAGAAGAATTAATTGTGGAGAGAATCCAGCTGAATGGCTATGTCATAATAAGGAACTGGTTTAAAAATGTCAGTGTTTCATACCAGTAATCCAAGTTTGGGAAAGCCTAGCAGCCCAACGGTAAAAGAAATTACTTTTTTGTAAAAGCCTGTTCAAAAAGAACAAGCAGTTGATATATATTTTACCATGTGTTCCCTGATTCTTTAGCACTGAATCTTTCATTACATGAAATAATGGTATGAGGATTGGTGGAGAAGGTCCTCCCCCCATCCCCAGCACACATCCAGCAACTAAAGACTGTGTCAAGATGACCTCTGAGGAGATGACAGCATCTGTTCTCCTCTCTGTGGTACAGGGTAAAGTGATAGCTGCCCAGTCAGCTGGAGATGAAAATACTGAAAATGCTTTGGACACCAGTGTTATAAGAAGACATACTGCCAGTTTGGGAAGGCAAACCACACACAATCTGTCTTACTTACACAGACTTGAAGAAGAAAGTCTTCAGGGCTCAGTGCCCAAAATATTCCCTCTGGCCACAGAACAACTGACTAACGACAAGAGTAATGAAAACTTCTGGGAGAGGAACAGCTCCATCTCTGATTCAGTGGAATTTCTTAACATTAACTGTAACATTGTACAGAAAAGCTACAAGAGCAATATCCCGTGCAGCCAGTTGTATCAATCTTGTGCTCCTTTAGCAGGGGAAGAGGCATGCCTGGAAACTGGAATTCCTGTTTCGCTGGACAGAGCCATGCTTGCTGAAATTCAGTTGAAAATGAATGGACCTTCATTAAGAAGCCAGACAGCAGTAAATAAGAATGACAGCAGTGATCCTGATAAAGTGGCCTTTTTTCACTTACATTGTGCTAGTGAAAGGAATATATCAAAGGCTTTGTGTGGTTTACACAACAGCTTCATTTTGGATGACTGCTTGCAGCCCATGAGTGACGGTGGCAGTAACAGCACTGGTTCCCCAGCCTGCACTTGCAGCATAATGCAGTTGACAAATAATTGTGAGAACGAAAGTGGGCAGCAGTTGTATGAAGATGCTTTAAGGGATAAGTACTTATGTCTGGAAAGAGCACCACGAAAGGTTAAAGTGGCGTGCTCAGGTCACAACTTCTGTGGAAATAACTTTACTGGAAGAATGCCCTCAAAGCCCTTTCTGAGCCATTTTGAGGACTGTAATGATAACTGTGAAGAAGAGTTGGAAGAGGAATTTTTTAGAAACAAAAAGGAACGTTCTACTCTATTAATAAGACGTTTTTGTAAAAATGATAAAGAGGTTAAAAAATCAGTTTATACTGGAACGAGAGCAATTTTTAGGACTTTACCATCAGGGCACATAGGAGCTGTTGCTTGGAATTACATTGAGCAGAGGAGAAACAGCAGTGGCATGAAACTTTCTAGGATTACAACAGAACAGCTAACTGTAATTCAGTCCCTAATAAAATGGAAATTTAATTCCTGTCTTGAGAAGTCTTTATGGTATGAGGTAAGCTTCTCATAGTGTTTTTTGGTTTGGTTTATTTTTTTCCTTGTTTGTTTTGATAACATGATTACCTTTCCATTCAAAAAGTGCCTTCAACTAGTAAATACTTAACATTTTAAAAACACTAAATGAGAGATTTCATTACCCACATTGAATAACCTTATGCTGAGCACTGCTTTTTAGAAAAATGTATTGTCATCCTCTAAAATTCTTTTGGTTTAAAATAGACACGTGGTAAATATGTCTATAGCTATATGTGTGTAAAATTTATACCTATATGTGTATAAAATGTGTATAGCTAAATATTTATGCCTTCATTTATGTATAAATTTATTTATTGATAGATATTCTTTGCATATGAAAATATAACACACCTATATACAGATTAAAAAGAGATACACATTTTATAGATATTTGTATTTTAAATAGAAAATGTATATAATACACATTTATATTTTTCCATATATATGATAGGCATATAAATATATATTCTATATTATATATATTATAGATTATATATATTATTTGAATATACATGGCATATATGTATGTATAAACATTTGATGGATATATTAATTATATAGTAGTTCCATAAATATAATAATAACATTATACGTGAGAGTATTAGATTGCAGTGAAAAAATTGTTGCCTGATACTGCCCTGATTTGTGTTCTCTTAAGCTCCTTAAGACAAGGAATTCTAAGCTTAGAATCAAATAATGAATGCGTAAATTATTATTATAGAAATTACATAGCACATTCTTAATATATTATTTTAAGTAGTAAAAGATTTTCTGTGCTGGTAGAAATTAAATAGTTGTTGATGTAATCAACATCACTATTAAAAAAAAATCATCAACACTATAAAAGATTTTGACCACTGATTACTGAGCTTAGCAAAAAAAGGAGCTGTAGTTTTTCATTAAAATGTATGGATAAGCTCTAGGCAGAGGAAAATAATTGAGGTAAAGGAGTGTGTTGTCATATGACTATGCTTATAAATTGATCCTCAATAAATGGAAATTCTCTTCTGCTCGAAGAAATTTCTAGCACTTATTATTCAGAGTCTTCAACAACTTTCAGTGGGACTGAAATGGAGGAAGACTTACATATATGGAATGATAGAATCATCTATCATTTACATTCATGTAAGATTACAGAATACTACGGTAAAACTGATCAAATAAATATGAAATTCTGTCAGTGACAAGGGAAGAGGACTCTGTGACTCCATGACAGTTATGCCTCCTGTAATGTCCTCATATCGTTCTAGAAGTTAGTAGTTTTTCATTTAAGTGGTTAATTGAAGAGTTCTATGAATGTGTATATCAGGTTTTTTACCAGATTTCAGAGCTTTGTGGTACTGTTGATTATTGTGAAATTCACTTCACTGGTCAGTGGAAGTACAAACTTGCTGGGACAGCAGATGCAGTGCAGAGTGTGTGATCATTCTCCCACAAAGGGGTGAATATAATTCTGTGGGTTTACTTAACATGGTGAATGCGTGATACATTTAAGTATCATTATAAGTATCATAATTAGTTTTATGGGGGAGAGATGGGACAATGTTTTGTATCTGAGATAGCTGAAGTATGTGTTTATAATTCTTCTTTGGACGTTTCCTGTTTAACCACTTACCACCACCACTGTATAATACTGAACATACAGCATTTTGGGGTGGGAGAGCTTTAATTTGAAAATATTTTTTGTCATCCGTGTATGTGAACTCAGAAACAAAAGTAATAAGTATTCACTGAATAATTCTTTAAAGAGAAAAAGTTCTGTCTACAAGTCAGCAAAAGATGAACAGGCACTGTGAAGCACTTTGCATAACTACAATGCACAAAATATTTTCCTCATGGTCAGAAAAAGCTTAAAAGCACATGTTTCTAAGTCTTTCTTCATCCAAATGGATGTAAAACTGTTTTTCTTCTTAACAACCTCTGTATATAATCTCCTTATGTATAAAATGCATCAAGTTCTCTTAGTATATTTTCTTGTTATTTTAGTGTCAAATGTTGTTTCTGCAATAATATTTGTATGTTTTTATGGCTTATATTATTAGCATTATAGATGGATTTACACAAACATAGAAATTAGCTTAATGGATGTGACAAATATATGGATCTGTTGAATGTATGCACTTGGTTAAAATAATGTAATGAATTATGGGCATTTGTAGGAATCTTTCATGCTAATAATCAAAGGAAGAAGGAAACAGTAGTAAATGAATGTGGTAATTTGTTCTTCCTTTCCCCTTATCTCACCCTTTGAGCATGCATTCTGTTTGGAACATCTAAGTGAACAGTAGTTCTGTTCTTCAAGAGGAAAAAAGTTGGAGAAATTAAGTTTTCATAGCAGTACTGGTGTAACATTGAACAATAGAGACCTTTATGTTTTAAAGTAGGAAAATGTGGGTCTCATTTGTGCATATCCCTTACATAAAAATTCTAGCACTAATAAAGGAAAGGCACTGAACTATCATCTTGTTGAGTTATTTTTTTCGTTTTTCTTCCTCTACATCGGGATGTGAGACTAAGGGTTTGCACTATATAGAAAATACATGATACATTTTTCTTCATGTAGCATATTATTACTGTTGATAGGTATTTCATATGCAGATTTAGACTCTTTTGGATTTAATGTATGTGTTATATGAAGAGAGAAGATTCTTATCTTGAATATTTTTTCCAATTTTGCAGCAGTTTTTGTAGCTAGATGCAATACATCATTTACCCTTATCAGATGGGTGTATATAACATGGCTGTTGTATCTGTTCAGGAGACATTTGCTTGTCTGTGTTGGGACACTGCAAGCCCCTCACATTAGTACGTATTAAGGAAGTCACAAGTGCAAAGAATTTGCCATAGAAATTGATGATGAGAGTTGCAGACTCTGGTGTTGGCTTTGCTTAAGCAGGTATTCATCCACTGCTTGGGTTCAGCTCAGCTGCACCATGTTAGCAATCTGACTAGTTCCTAGAGTCAGAGTTACTGGGATCTGTGAGATACAAGCTTCACAGAACTGAAATATGCTTTGTTTTTCCTTGATATGATGGTGGTTTTGCCCTGGTGGTAATGTGACAAAATTAACCCTGTCCACCCTTGACTCAGATATGAAATCTGGGCAGCTCACTAGACTTTCATGGAGTGATTCTGTCAAGCCTTGTAAGTGACCTGAAGATCTGCAGATGGCAGCTGCAACAACATAGTTGTGCATAACAGCTGAATTCTTTAGCTAAGTTTATTTTGTAGGCGTCAGTACTATCTTTGCTGTGTCATTACATTCCTGTGCCAGTAGTTTGAGCTTTAAGAAGCAAGAACTCTGCTGCCTTGCTCAACTCTGCTCAGATAGAAGTTAGCACTCTAATATACCTGACATTCTTCAGAGTTGCTAAGGCATTATTAAAATGCCAAATACTAATTAGGCAACAATTAAAGAAAATATTAATTGCCCCACATCTGTTCCCAGGTAGAATAGTGATTCTATAATAGATTTATCTTGTGGGAGTGTTTCATAATTCATGTAATGATTTGATATAGTAGTTCAGCATTTGCTAGTATCAAAATCCCTAGAGGTGTTTATCCCTGTAGTGTCCATGGTGTTTTTATGGCTTCTGTGTTAAATGAATGTAATACAAGAATTTGTGATATACATGGCTAATGTAAGGAGTCCAGTGTTAAGATTTCTGTATTTCCATGAAGTTGAGCTATAGTCAGTTGATGGTGTCTGTTAACAAAAAGTTAAGGCATGGAAAAAGATTTGGAGGTAAAAAAAAATTATATTTTTTAAATTTCATTAAAATTTCTATTTTTAAATTTTTATTGATGTGGAATCAAAAATTGTAATCTTGGATAATATTTCTTAAAAAATAGAGCTAGGCACAAGTTATTTTCTGTTTAATAGAGAGTATTTTAATTTTTTGTTGTTTATAATTGATTTTTATGTCTATTGTTTTCTTAACTACAACAACTATTTTGTAATTAATATAAATATTGATTTTAATTTTGAGCCTGTAGACAGCTCAGTTCCCTCCCTCTGTTGCCCTCCTCCCTTCCAGAGCTGTATCAGCAATTCTAGTCAGTGCATGCTTTTGTGGCATTTCTGAAAATACAGACAGATTGAGTATTTCACTATCAGTCATGGAAATAATGTCTGCTTAGGCTATTTCAACAACAGTTGCACTAACCAAATACAGGAGCTCATTACAGCAAATGCTAACACATTATGAACAAAGGAAGGGTTAGTAATGCTGTGTGTGTTCAAGAACATTTTTTAGTTGTTTTTCTCAGGTGTTAATTGTAACATTTAATTGTCAATATTTTGTAAGAATGAAGAGTGTAACCGTCTTATATCTAGTAGTATCTTGGAAGGTATACTTTTCCAATGTATTCAGAACATAATTTATATAATGAAGAGGCCCATGTTGATTCTTAAGAAGTGAAAGAAAAACTTGAAACCATCAGATTATCCTCTGTGCTGGTAGTAATAAGCAGCATAAGAATCCCTGTTTATGTGCTGTTTCTTTCAGAGGACTGATTTGATTTATTAGACACAAAGCTTGTGGAGTGTACACGTGAAACCACCTGGACATAAGAGTCCTATCAGTAAAGTTATTCTGCCAAACTCTGGGAGAGTCACAGCCCACAAAGTAGCCTAAAAAATTAAATTATTACTGGCGTTCACTTCTGGGTTGTTTTAAATTGTTTCTGTAGGAATTTCAGGTCTGCATTTGCTGTCATATCATCTTTCTGTTAGAATTATGTGCTTTTCCCACTTTTTTACTTCTTGCCACATATTTTAAAAGATGGAATTCTTTAAATTGACTTTTAAACGCTTCCCTCACAGTTTTCCCTGCATACCTAAAATTTAACACTGCTCTTCAGGCTAAAGTTTATGCTGTACTTGTACTTCTATTTAACAAAAAAGGAATCACTTTGTAATTCTCTGGTGGGGGCTACAGGCAGATTTGATATTTTTTCGGCTTTCCATTTTGAAATAAAATTTTTAGTCTAACATGCTGAAAGGAATTTACAGGAAATAATGACATAAAGCAAATAATCTGCAAGTGGTTGGAGTGTTTCTCCACTCTTTTTATCTGACTGTTCATGAGTATTTTGCCTGTTAAAATGCCATTGTGCCTTTTAGACATAAAGGTTTATTTACTTATGGTAAAGTAGTTAGTAGGTAAGGAGAAGCAGGTTTTTATTCTACCTGGACCCTGTATTTCTTGTTTCTTTGTTTGAAGAAAAAAGTTAATGAGCAGAATTGACTATTTGGAAAAAAATCAGGGAAGCAGGAGAGAAGCCAAATAGGCATGAAATTATGTTTTCCCTTCAGTAAGTGCTGTAAAAATAAATTGAACTTTTAAAAATGAAGCTCTATACTTATATTTGCTTTGGGTTGTGTTACTCCAGTTTTAAAGGCTAGCTTTAAAACCAGAAAATTTACCCTCTGTAGAAGAAGTCATTTTACTACCATAATGTGATAGGGTTTGAGCTAAATCGCTTAATACTTTGTATTATTTTACAGTTGCCTTATACCTTTAACAACATTGGGCCAAATTATGAACAATAAGTTTTAGCTGTGAGCACACTTAGGTATTTAGAGCCAATAGTGTGGGAGTCTTGGCAAGAGCATTATATTATGCTTTCAGTTTTTCCACATTTTCTGACTTTCCTTCTAGTGACTGTTCATTAACTGTAAAGAAGCATGAAGGTCTGGTTTAGAAAACTCCCTGCAGCACATTAAAGGGTTCATTTTAGAGTGTTACAGTTGGACACTTTTCTAAATTCTTTCTCAGTTGAAACGAAGTTATGTCCATTACCTGTATGAACTGTTGAAAAGTTGGTTTGTTTACTCTGGTGTAAGTTAATAAAAACTGTGCCATATAAAGATCACTCTGTTGGTGAGTGAATAACTAAAATCTGAATTTATGAGATTTCATATTAATTTTAATTTTTCTTGCTTTTCTACAATCTTTCAAAATCTTTTAAAAAGAAATTTGTAAAATGAAACAAGTTTGGCTTGACTGTAATTGGTAGACATATACCTTACTAGTGTGATATTTCAAGAACAACTTAGAGGAAAAACGTCTGCTGGAAAATTTTACTTGCCACAGTATCTAAGGCACCCTCCATGAGATATGAGACTATTTAGTTCCTCTGTGTGTGAAAAGTGATTGAATAATGTACAGTTATGAGCCCTCTGGTCATGAAATTTTCTTGAAAATATAGACTGGTGACAACCTAAAAACCAAAATAACAATTGAACATAATACAGTCATTAAGTGCTGTCCAAGTATGTATGAGTTGGACTATCAAGTGACAGGGGGGCTCTGAGGGTGCTCCCACACCAATCAAAGCAAATGACACCAGTGCAGCACTGGAACCAGTGTGACTCAGGGCAGTGTGACAGCACACAGCCTTCATCAGGAATGTTGTAAGTGGGACAGTGCTGGAAACAAACATTTAGTGTTGGCATTTGTAGCCACTTTATTTTCTTTTTCAAAAAATTTTTGTTCTCCTAGTAATTTCACTAGACAATGATAATTAGATGCTATTATTTACTTGCAAAACACACGTATCAGACAGTGCTTCTATTGTCCTGCAAATTGCATGAAAATAAAAATTTGATTTTTTTTTTCAGCTGTAACCAGATATATTAATTTTTTAATTGAGATTGAAGACTTGCTTTCACTATAGGAAATACTGGAAGATGGAGACCTATAGAGAAGGTTGCTGTGATAGCGCAGTAGCATGTAGCAGCAATGAAAAAGTTTATTTTTGTCTTGAAATCAGCAGCTGCACTTGTTGCAGGACTTTGAATATTCTAATGAGCTCTCATGAAAGTAGGGTTTTTTTTTTCTCTTAGCTTTTCCAGGAACTGTTATGCCTGTTGGATGTTGCTACCATTTGGACTTTGAATCCACAGTAAAATAATGTGGGCTTCTTTTAAGGTGATTAGAAGTGATTGTTATGTATTGGTTATTTTCATGCTAGTCTCTCAACACTGTAAAAATTGTTTTCAAGCAATCAGAATGGATACCAACCTTCATTAGTAAATTGTGGGCAAAACAAAGGATGTATTATTAGCTGCTCTAGTTTCATGTTACAGCAGCCATAGTCTTAGAGTGTTTAGGAATTCCCTTCAAGTATTAGAGAATGGGTGAAATCCTGGTCATACTGTAATCTGTTTAAAATCTCCTATTGGGATAAAGTTACTTGGAGGGAGAAAAAGAAGCATGTTCTGAATGAAGCTATTGGGTTCATGTGAACCATAGTTTTTTAAGAGACAGACATGCCAAACTTAGATTAAGCACTTTTAAAACTATAATTTTAAACTAAAAATAGTCCTTATATAAATATGTGTAATGCATAATTTAAGTGGGATCATTAATAAATTAAACTTCACTCAGTCCCCATCAGTTGCTTATGCTGTTTTTTTACTGTTCCTGTTATCACACTGCTTGGAAGCCCTGCTTCTGGACTCCAATCTGTGTCCTAGCTGTTTTACAAACAAGTGATGATCTCATCTGTTCTCTAGACTTAGAGGCAGTTAGTTGTTAGTGAGCTCACTCAGAGTTTGAAAAAGATAAACTTCTCCCAAACACTCTCCATATGCTGTGGCTAGATTTCCTTTTATCCTCAGCAAGCTCAGTAGCTGTGTGCTGCACTGTAGTCTGCAGAAGAGACATATCCTGTAAGTTTCCAGTAAAGGAGAGGGGATGGAAACCCACTTTCAAATTTACCTACCAGTTCCAAATATTAATATTAGGGAACTTCAGAGTTACGAGCATAAGAGCAAAGAAAAAAACCAAGTTTTTAATAAAAATGCATATAACCAATCTACTGTGAACTACTTCTAGGCCGAATAAAGGTCTGAATGATAATTCTGAATGGTTTGTCTTTCAACAAAAACTTAAGAATGTATCCAAGGCCTGGAGAATTGTTCTAAATGTAATTTTGTGTTGGATCAAGAAAAATACTCCTGAAAGCAAATTGTCCTCAATCTCCTGTTTTAAATTAGGAATTTATCTTCAGTAACTTTGCAGACTGAGAGCATCCTGCAGCATGCTTGAGGCCATTATAATTCTGACCCTTGCATATGTGAGATTTTTTACTTTATATAAGCACATTACTGTTGCCATGGGAGCTGTAACATTGGACTTCCTGTCTGTTGTTTGCAGTCTTGGGATTGCACTGGTGGCTTGTGTATGTCAATGTATGCATTTTCAAGGGAAAACATACTATTTCATAAGCATTCAGAATATTTCCCTTTTAGGAAAGTAACTTGTATTCTGGCTTACCTATGTGTCCTTTTGAAACTTCCCTTACTTAAAATACAGTCAGGGAGAACTAATAGGAGTGCAAAACCTTTTGCTATGTGAACATTTAATTGAGATGTAGTGATTTGCTGTTAGCATAAAGGAAGCTTTGGCCTATGCACACCAAGTCACTCAACAGGGTTGGGATTGCAGAAAAGATAGAGGTTATCTATAAGCATGAAGTATAGCATGAACCATATTTAACAGCAGTGCATTAATTATCTTGTTTTCTGTAAGTCCAGAAATAGAATTTTTTTAAAAATTGTTTTCCTTAACCAACAGATTGTGGATGGACATTTATTGCAGTTTGAATGCATTTGAGCAACAAAGTTCTTTTATCTTGAGCGGGCATTTGTGAATCATTGCATAAGTAATTTAGCTTGCACAGTGTTTCTTTGCAATTGGTTTGTAAAAACTGCAAAGCCAGCCTTTGTAAATGATGATCACTTTTGACTCACATTTTTTCTAGTTTTGAATAAATTTCTCATCACACGTTGGTTTTGACCAGCTGTTTCCTGTTTTTCCTCCCAGTGGTTCAGCTGCTGAGGAGATAAATGCATAAATGATTTGTTTCAGAATTAAATTACCTTTATAAAGTGATGGCAGAGCATAACAAATAAATTGGACACCATTACAAGTATGAAGTTTTGCTGAAGTTCAAGTGATTAAGTACTGTTTGCTGTATCTAGATGTTTCGTACACTACAGAGGTTTTGCTACACCAGGAACTCACTTGGTACAGAAGAATTAATCCAGCATCGGAAACACCAGGGTGAAGCTTTGTGTGGGGAATTTGGGTGTGCATGATGGAATTTTTCAAGTAGTTCCAAGATTTTGTGTTTGCATGAGGATATTTTGATTTATCTGATATGTAATCTACATAATTATCTGACCATTACATCATATTTGTCCTGCTCTGGCATTCCCCCAGATTTTGGACTGCTTTGGATGGATGATATGTTCATTTTTGTAATCACACAAATTACTCTGGAATTTTAGAACTGAGTTTGATTTCAGAATAAAGCGGGGCTGGTGTATCAGGGAAGACAGGCAATAGTTGGTATATTACCTGTCTATTAGGACTGGCTTGTGCAGTACACTTTGTTTCTGTTTTGTTCGTGAACTGACTCCATATCCACATAGAGAGCAGCTGTGTTTTGTCCTGGCTTCAGACATCTTTCTTCAGGACCTTTAAATGACTTAGTTACTAACCCAAAAGATGTTTATATAGATAATACTGAAAATATTGCCCCCTATCTTCAGATTTGAGGTCATTTCTGTGTAGGATTGTGTAAGGATCACCTGTTGCCCTGGTTTTTTTTGTTCTGGTGTAGCAGGCTGTTCTGTGGCATCTGCACCTGTCCTTTGCACTGTTTTAGTCCTCCCTGGAAAGCTGAGTGATCAGATTTTATTGAATCTGCACCCTTTGTCACAATAGAAAAACATACAGAGACAGTTGGTAGCATGTTTTCTGCCATGGTCAGTCCCCTGGGCTGAAGGCTTTAAATATTCCTTACCTATTAGGTCACTGAGTTTCTTATTAGTGAGCAGCAGAGGAAGAGCTGGGTCTGTAGTGAAGGTCTCAGCTCCAGAACCTCAGAGCATGCATTTGCTTCACTTGACAAGGTACCTCAACTATTTTATTTACCCATTTGTAGGCCTTATTCCATACCACTTTAGGGGCTTTGCAATCTTCTATACATGCCAGCCTTAATAGTATTTACCTTGGCATATGGTCCAGCTATTGCCATTTGAAAAAGATTCACTGCTGCAGCTTGCACTCTGTTCATTTCTCTATGGCTTTTCCAGGCTCCTTCTCCACAGCCACCTTTTGGTGGCTGACTCCAAGATCTGCTCTCTCAAGGCTTTCTGACCTTGGAAGTCTCCATGGGAATTCTCATTAAATGCAGTGATAGGAAGGGGGAAGCATTTTCCTCTCTCCCTTGAAAATTCTAGTTATTTATAACTCCTCCTAACTAACTTTGCTGTTTTTACTTCAAGCCTATCAAGTAGCTGTCTGATCCTGTCTTCTAGTGCCATTCTTGAACTTACACTCAACATGCTTACTATTCCCTACACTGATGGTCTTTGTGGAGTCTCCTTTAGTCTTCATATTTTTAATAGAGAAAAAGAGCTTCCCAATATATTTTACTTTAATTCTATGCTATTAGATAGTACTTTTTTTATGATATTCACGATCTACGTTCAGCCAAGTCTAGTACTTAAGGCTGAAGTTCCTTCTGCATTGCAATTGCATGGTCTCAGTGGGCATTCTTACTTATGTAAGTCCAACTTTGTAGAGTTCAAATTCCCATGTGGCATCTGTCCCATTTTTAACTATTATATTTCAATTTAAACATTTTTTTTGTCTTCTTTCTTTCCAAATTCTTTTTAAGGACTTTTTTTCATGTGAAGGTTAGTAAACAGCATTCAAACTTTACATTGCGTGATTGACATGCAAATGGTTGTACTATTACACTTTTAGACTGCAATTTTCTTTCCAAAAGAGCTGGTGTTTTCGGCCAAAGTTAAATCAAACTATAATAGAGCATTGTAAGGCTCATAGTAAGGGTTTTTTTTTCTACTGTACTCATCAGGAAATAAGAAGTATTTGGTAATTAATATTTATATTAGGCATTGATGACCAGATTCCTCTGATCCTTGCTGAATTTAAATTTCTCCAGTCTGCAAAAAGCCACAAGGAAAACAAGATGAAAGCAGATTCACAGTACATACCCATGTGGTTGTGACTCAGTGGATCTAAGAGAACAAAAACTTTAAAACCCCTCTTTTTCATTAAGTAAAAGACATGAAAATTGATTTAACAGTAGTGTATGAATTTGCTAATGGGATATGAAAGGTAGCTAACTGGAAGAGCTAATGAAAAGGAGCCAGTGTTCTATGAAAAACTTGGAAGGAAAATAAAAGAGATAGTTGACAAAGCAGCCTTTGAGTTTTGGGATTTGAAAAATGTAGAGAGAAAAAACCAATAAAATCTTGTTTTCAAACCTAACCAGAACTAAGAGATTTGCTGGTTTTGTGGAACTAAGACCAGTACTAGTGCTGTCATGATAGTTATGTACAGAGATTGTACTTTCAAGTAGAAATATAAAGAAAATTAATAGAATTTGGATACAGATTACCAGTCATCATTTGATTTTTAAATCATTGTGAATTGAGACTCTTTGGCAAGGCTTGATGTGACAAGGCCAAGCATGTGTGGCAAGGCTCAGTATCATATTTTATATGTTTTTTTTTCTCAACATTTCTGCTATGGGAAGTATTTGATAAAACTGGTGTGCTTTTAAGAAAAACTGTTGTTTAAAAAAAACAGATCTTCAAGAAGAGTTAGTGATGAAAATTGATTTCAAATTCTTACCTGGCTAACAAATGAAATTAAATAATGAAACAGAACAACATGTAATTTTGGAAAGCTTAGAATAACAAAGTTTCTCAGAGGACTAAGATGAGGCATATCAGAAAATTTAACACTGCTACTGCTAGTTCGAGTCTCTGTGCTTTCCAGACACTTGCAGACTTCCACCTTTCTCCTGGAGACAAGGACCAGAACTTCCAACTTTCCTTGCTCATATGTTACCATTGCCACAATAGCAGCAGTACTTGTGCACATACAAGAAGAGGATTTTGGTTGCTTCACTGACATTTGTGTGTCATTAATAGTATGTGCACCACAGCTTGGAAACCCATGACTAAGTCTATGACTTTGTTGGATCAATTTTTGACCGAGATGACATTATTTGCTATATGTTCTGTTGATAAATACTGTGTTAGGTCCCATAAAGACAGTCTAGACCATAAGTTGTTTTCATGTCTGGAGAACAGATGAAAAGCTGACATTAAAAGAAATTTTTAAAAAGAAATTACAGTTACAAGCCCCTAAGTGTTTTACCATCATTCTGTAGTCTAACTTGTACCTCTACCCCAGGTATGACTGAATCTCCTCTGCACTGTGTTCTTCAACATGGGCACTTTCCAGTTTCAGATTTTAAACTGCTGCTGCCTTAGATACGATTTTTTGTCAGGCATTGTGACTGCTTTCAATACTGTGAGTGGCCTGTGGGCATTGAAGCCCAGGGTCCAACACCACTAAACCTGTGGTTTACTGAAACCTTGCTGAGCTGGGGATTTACTGCAGGGCCTTCCTTGCACACCCTCCACATCCACCATTTCATGTTCACCTTTAAATGAAGAAAACGCTGTTCCTCTTATTAGCATACCTCATCTCTTAGGCTTGTCCTGAATCACATCATAGAGCTTCTTTTTGTGCCTGTGTCAGTTCCAGCTGCTTGGGAGGGAATCCCACAGCTGTACCAGGGACCTGGAGCAGCTGCTAGGTGAGCAGGGGCTGGATACTGCAGCATGTCTGCAGGATTGTAGAACTTGTTTTAAGGTTTGCAGGTATTTTTATAAAAACCTTGCCATGTAGTTAGGCCAAGATGTAAAGATATTAAAGTATTCAAGACCCATTAAGACTGGGGAAAAAACTTCTTAATGACTTATCAAGATTACCATTGTAGGATAACAAAGTATTTGGGGCATGTTTTTCTTGACTAGATTATTCATTATTTTGTAATGTGGAAAACCATATTATATTTTCTTCTAGATATTTACCTCACTGCGATTTTTTCATTAAGAAACATTCATAAAATTGACAAATTGGCAAATTGACAAAATATTAACTGGAAGTTTGAAACCATACTGTTTTTGAAAGATGGCAGTGTTGTTGCTACTGAGCATTCTGCAGTTTTAATTTTTGTACTTTTCTAATTTTTAACTTCTTTATTCAAGCAAGCACTAAAGGCAAGTCATTGGTACCAGTTTTTTCTCTAGCACAGGAGAGAAGTACTTATTAAAATACTTCACCTGATTTTCTCTTCTATATGATCAGTAATTAGAGGATCTCCTTATTAGCACATCTATTAACATATGGTCCAGCAGTTGATCCTCTGCATTTATTAACATATGACTTAGGTAAGAATGAAGAGCATAAAAGAAATTCTATCTTGTGTGTCCTGCTTGAATCACGTTTGATCATAGGATTTGCTTGGATCAGATGTCTCTAGGACCATTAGACTTTGTTCATCCTTGGTTCAAAGGCTATTTGCATTTTGCTAATTGTTTCAAATTGCTCCTGCCCAGCCAACTGTTGTCAGGTTGTCCAACATAGTGCTTTTAACTTAGCCTAATACCATGGACAGATGCAATTGGTCTGACATCAGCCAATGAAAGCATGAAGGTTTGAACTATTTGTCACAGCTGAGTCCTAAAAACAAGAGGGAGATGATCTGAAAAAGCTTTGTTTATACAGTAATTCTCATTATACTTTTCTGAAGTTAGAATTCACACTTTGGTACTGTTCAGAAAAATTGCAGCCAAAATCATGTGCTTAAATTAGACAAATTTCCTGATTAGTCTACTGGATAAAACTACCATGATTTCCAAGATGCTGAATGACCAGCAACAGTTGGAAGTCTTAGGGATTTACAAGTTTGATTTTTAGGAGCCTAATTTGAAAATTTGGGCTTAAGTTCCACTGAAATGCTCTTTGAAAGTATTGACAAGGCCACTGCATCACATTTCTACTTAGGCCTGGTTTGGATGTATATATGCATGCACATACATATATAATCAGGAGTAACTGTGAGTATGTGGTATGATACACATGATGATAAAATCTTTGTCTTTCTGCAGTCCTTTTGACAATAAGACTTCATTAGATAAGAATCCTTATACTATATTTATGCTGACCCAGATCTCTTCAAGGATAGTTTTACAGGTATAACTTTCCTAATAGAACTGTTAGCATCTCCTTGCTACGAGAGCAAAGGCTAAGGTTTCAACACGCTTATAGATGGACTGTGTGTATTTTAAGTGTGGAAATTATCTCATTTTTCCATGCTGTGGTTACAGCACATGTATTTTCATTTGTTGAAACTGTATATATACTAAAATACAATTGAAATTTGTACATTAGAAGAAAAAAAAAATAGGAAAAACCTGATCTTTGCACCTGTCATTGAAATTGTACTATATTTGAAGTAAAATGTGAAGCATATGCCATCTGGTGGATAGAAAAATTCATACAGTTTTATTGCTAATCTTGATATATTTTCTCTGCTGCATTATCACTTTTAATTGGCATTGGTGGGTATTTCTTTATTCAGAAGTAAAGGGGAAAAAAAATCTGAAAACTGAATTTGAGGCAAAGTGGAATTCCAAACTTGGTGCTGGTGTTTGATTAGAGAACTGGATGTTTGGAAGAAAAACCCCAAAGCCCAAATGGGAATGAAACCATTTCCTTCCACTTCAAATATTAATTCTAAAGGTATAAAATTGTGTACCAACTAGTCAAAGATCATACCTGATAGACCTTTCTCAGCCTCTGGCCTATTGCAGATTGTGAAGTGTTTGCCATGATCTTTGCAGACAGATTGGCTGCTGCTCTGTGTCTGCACTGACATGGCAAGTGAGGCTGGGGCAGCCCTTCTGAGCCCATGTCCTGCAGCAGCACTCAGGTGCCTTTGCTTGCAGGCCAGAATTTCATTTTTCCACCCATTTGGAGCACAGTTTCATTAATTACCATTTTCTGCAGAAAGCCATGCTTTCTGTTGGATTGCTAGTTGGTGTGAATGCAGAGGTGACTTGACTATTTTAAAAGCTTAGATTAGGCAGATACAGTAAAAAACATGGCCACTATTAAATATTTTTGTTTGCATACAATGCTACATGGGGACATGACTTTCTGATACACATCTCAGGAAGGTTTATGGAGTAGACATAGTATGGGATAACAAGGTCAATGTCTATTGATAGAGAATTATTGATAGAGAATTTCTGCTAAGTTAGCGTATAGTTTTTGTTCTTTGCACTTTTATGGGCATGAAGGAATCTAACATCCTGTTGTCTGTAGCTCCCTTGTTTTTTCTTCAGACTGACCAAATCTCTAAAATTTTTTTTTTAACTTACTATTAGCATATTAGAAAATAATGAAAGAAGTACTTCATAATGTCTTTCATACTATGATTTACTATAGATTTGATCTAATAAAAGCAAGTTTGTGCTTATAGCCTGAAAAGGAACAGATTATACAAATACATTGTGATAGGTGCATGTGTGAAATGGAATTGTCATGACCATGTTATGTTATTGTTCCACTAGCTAATGAAAAGGCAAGGAAAGAGATGAAATACAATACAGTGGAAAAAAATTAGTAATGCTACTGCTTGCACATGCTCCTGATTTCCCTAATTCATACAAGTTCAGGTGCCTGCACTGTGCTGCACCACATTCCCAGTTCTGGAGGTTTATTAGTTCAGTCATGGTGCACAAACAAGAGGAAGATTTAACTGCACATGGAAGCATTCATGGTTTGTTTTATTACTGGAAGTAACTGACTACTTTAAAAATATTTTTAAATATTCTGCTTGACAGTAAACTTTCTTAGAGTAGACTCAACAGGCTTACTATATGTGTCTCCAAACTTCATGGCTCTGTTACTGTTTTTGTAACTAATTTATTTCTCAACATTCAAAGATAAATAATGTTTAAAAATACAGGAGAACAAGTGTTCAGCTTATTTGCAGAAATTAGAGTTGCAATGTTATTTGCACTGTGGTATATAAGAGCTTCTTTCTAAAGCTGCTTTGGCACTTTTTTGTGTCGAATATTTAGTAAAGAAAGAGCATTTACAATCTTACCTGCCTTTTGACTTTTTCACTGGTCAGGAAACATACTCACTGCTAAAATGCTTGCATGTTTATACTTCACATGGTCTGCACTCTGCAGAAACATGTGTATGCTATATTGGGAGAAAATTCTTTGGTTTGTGCTATGAATCTTACTATGTCTAAGATGTTTTATATAATTATTTACCCTAAGACCACAACACTTCAAAAGATTCAATAAACACTGGTGTCGAAAATTGCTTTGAAAAGATTATTTCCCATAAATTTCTAAGCATTTTCCACATGCTTCTGTTTTCTCCACCTGAAATTCTGAATTACTTCTAACATATTTTTAAATAAAAAGTATTCCTCCCATCCTGGCCAGCTAAAGGAGGAGCCCAAAAGAGGGCATTAAAAAAAGAAGGGCATGTGTATAGGTATATTTTCCTAATGATTGTTGGAGGGAGTGTTTTTATGATATTTAAAGGATATTCAAGGATTCCTTCAGGCAATTTGTGGAATTTTGAAGGAAGGCCTTCCTCCACTCTTCCAAAGTAAAGGTGCAGTTAGAAAGGCAGGTTTTCTTCCATCCTGTGGGACCAAGTAGAAGAGTCTGGTCTTTTCACAGGCTTTGCGATGTCACGTAGGTCAATGGGCCTAGATCCATGTTTTATTTAGGACAATTAACTCTATGATGTATATGTCAAACCTTAATTTTCTGAGACCCATCCCTGTACCAGTTGGGAGTCCTCGGAAAATGGTTAATATTTAGTTTTGCTGACTTTCTTCTACAAACCAGACAAAATAATCTTTTCCTGAGGTGAATTTACCCATTGTGGAGCCAACCTTCCTGGCTTTTTGTGCTTATATGGCTTGAACAGAGATGATATTTTCTCTTGGGTAGTCTTATGCCATGACATTTACATTTATATGGATATAAACAAAAAGTTTTATTTTGAGCAAATTATCTTAATATAAAAGATTTATTCAGTTTGCTTTGTGATGTTGATTAAAATGTCCTTTGTTTTCATATATGTATTTAAAAATATTTAAAAATCTGTGTCTAGTAAAATGTTGCTCTTGGCAAAATGATGAAAAGAAACATCTTTTTCATGTAAAGAACTGTACAAACACTAAATAGAATGGATTTAAAAAAGAACAATTTAAAATTAATTTTTTCTTTCAGTCTTCAATGCTATGTATTTCAAACAAGTTTAGGCTTTAAAGTTAGTCAAGCCTCAGTACAACCTGTGAATTTTTAAAAAATGGAATGTCAATCCTTCAATTCTTTACTAGCACCTTTTAAAATTAGATTCCTTGTTGAAAAAAACCATTTGTCCATTTTACTCTCTATTACTTGAATAACGTTGTAGATAAAGAATTTTTTCTTGTTTATACCATTGTCAAGGCCATAGAAAACAATTTTCCTACCAGTAGGTGGAATCAGAAGAAAATCTTAATTATTAAACACAGTGTGTAGCTATATTTTCTGATCCAGCCAAAAGAAATCATCTGAGTAGCTCCAGTTTAGAAGTTCAAAAATAATAGCAACTTTCTAAAAAATATTTCACTCATAAGAATACAAATTAGATGAACAGAAAGTTATTATTTTTATTTAAGAAAAGTATAACTTTTTACACTAATTCCTTACATGCACTTTTGGAGGGTACTCCTGGGTAGGTTAAAAATGTTATGTTAAAAAAAGTTCTGTTATTAGTTAATATCTATAGCTGTTCAGTACACCGTTAATCTGAACAACTTTTTAATAAAACTTTAGAATTAAAGTCTTCAAATTACAAATACAGATATATGATACAAAAATAATATGGTGCCAAAAACTTATGAATGTCTGGGTTTTTATAAACAGTATTTTAGAAAATAATTCTGATCATCTTAGTAATTTTTTTGTATTAGATTTTTTTCTCAGACCTCTTATAAAGAAAGTTGGCAGTATAGTTTCTTTTATATTTCTTATTAGCATTCAGAAGAAAAGAGGGAATAAAGGTTTCCTCGTTGCATAGTGTGTACAAAGTTTTGGCAGTGTTAACTTAGATTCACATGTAATTAAGGTAACAGGGTTGTCACATGTATCTTTTCTGAAAAATCTTAGTTTGTTCACAAAACAGTCCAAGAGTGACTGATTCATACACCAGTTTATCTTCACGTAGCTGATTGAAAGAGGTGGATTCCAACAGATGTTTGAGAAAGCTTTGGAAAGCTCAAGCAGTAGAAAAAGGTTTGTCCAGCCTTGTAATTGTGGCAATTGAGGGAGAGTTGTTTACTTTGGAAATGTTATTTACATACTTATTTTTTCCATGGGTTCTGTATTTGTAAACCTACAGTAGTGTTATGTACTGATTTTGGGGTATAGTTTGTTTTCCTCCAGGGTTTTTTGGAAATTAAGTTAAAATATTCACATACCTAGTACTTGTAAAGCTTTTCAATAAACTTCAGAAATTAGGAATTATACAGGAAAGAAAATATTATGGTCTTTAGTGATGGACAATGCAGATTTTCCAGCTGGTCTAGCAGGTATAAGAAGTGCAAGTTAGGCTTCAATCTGTTTTTTAAAAATTCTGCTAAAATGGTCTCCTGCATTCTTGCCTTTCGTCCTTCTTTGCTGGTGTAATTTTATGTGCTGGAGAGTTCCCATGTATGTTCCTGGAGGAAATAATTTTTCATGGGAATGTTTTTCTCCTTTCACCGAGGAGAAGCTTTCCAGGGATGGCTTGGATCAAATCATACAGAATATGTGTGATGAAAAGCATAATTTACTGGAGCTCAAAATGCAGCTCACTCTCTCAGTGAAAGTACTGGGGTGTTTAAAATGTATTGCAAATGCATGTCTTGGTATGGACAGAGGTTCCAAAATGTTTAAAAAACTAAAGCCCTTTGGAACAAACCTACACAGACAAATTCATGAAAGGTATGTGGGAGAACTTGTAACACCAGAGTTCTGCATCTGGGGTTTTCGGCTTTGAGACAGACTTGGCAAGCAGACCAAAGGGAATATGCTGGCTGTTGTCTTTTTTTTTCCTTTCCCAGGCTATATACTGTAGTACAGTTCCTTGCAGATATGCAGTCTCTCCAGTTCCATTCAGACAGAGAAGCAGAAAGTTATTGAGTTATGTATTTAAAAGTTTGTAGGAAATAATGGAGTTTATCTCTGTTCCAGAGCAGAAAGATTCTGCTATTTGCAATGTCAAAGAAGGTCACTGTGAAATTAAAGCTATTTTAGAATTGACGACTCTTAATTGAGAGGTCATATAGTCAGTCTTCTGCAGAGATGGATTGTTCTCTTTGGAAGGAAAACAAAGCTGAGTAATAGAGCACCTTCACCTTTTTGTCCAGAAAATCCTACAGCTGAGGACAACGTCACCTTCTCTGAAAACATGTCACACCATTTATGACTCGTGCTGGCACAATAAACTCTAAAGTCTCATCCCTCAGGCATTTTGTAGTGGATTGTTTACCTAACATTCCTTGACATTATTGAGAAAACATTGCTTTTCTTCCTTGGACTGAAAGAACAACAAACCCCAAAAAAGCTGTTGATGTGGGTTGGAGGGAACAGTATTGTTCATCTGTTGGATGATGAATGGAACCTCTTGTAGCTGCCATTAGGTCCATATATTATGGCACTGACAGGAGAAGCATTTGGCTTTCTTGCTGACCCTGTGCTAAGATGAAGAGAGCAAGGATGTTGTACTGTTCCTGAGTGCTGACTGTTTTAGTCATGTCAATACTTACCTTATGTCCTTCACATGGTATTGGAGTTCCTGATGAGAGCTTAGAAACAACTCAAAATTGACAATTTAAATGAATGTAGACTTGTCAGCTGCCTCTTCTGTCTTGCTACTTTTTGTGTGTGTGTGTGTATGTATGTACAGGGACACACTTCAGAGTGCTGTTAGTTAAGTTATGTTGACAAGCCTACTTGTGTAAAAAAGAGTATTTTCCAGACCATAGGGACATGATGTTCTTAAATTCAACTGATAGAGAGCATTACCAGACTCTACATGGAATTTAGATAGCGTTATGTTTTTCTACACAAACCCTAAGTCCCCAAAGAGGAGAGAGAATTTCATTGTTTATCTGCCAGAAGTGCACTTAAATCGTATTTGAATAAATCTGTTAGATTTTTGTTTTGTTGGGACTGCCAAGAACGGATTGGCTGTCTTGAAGTATTTCTTTGCATAGTGGATCGTGCTGCACATTAAAGAAGCTTAAAAGAAGAAAGCGGTTTCTGTGCTAGATGGTATCAGGGTTCCCACTTTGGGGAATGATGTGGTCATAGGCATTTAAAATGAAGATTTTATTATGAACACCAGGAGTTAGGAATTTTCAGTTCAAATGACATCTTTTGCTCGGGTGATTTGTTCTGAATTCTCAAAGAACACTTCTGCAGCATTTGTGGAGTAGTAGCTATGAAAGACTGTGAACCTTAGCAGCATATGGTATATACAGGTAAAGCTACAGATTCTAGAGCTAGTTAGCTAAATCCTTTGCATATTTTTAAACTTTTTTTTGGAATCACCTTCTTTCAAAACTATTTTGCTAAGTAATCATTGTCTCCTTTAAAATGTCCATGTATTTGAAAATGTCAATACATTACGAACTAAATGCCAATAGATTCCTTTGAGCAAACTTCAGGTTTATCTTGGAATAAATGTCCTTGTAATTAAGAAAAACAATTACAACTATTTGTCTGAACTTTATCGTATTCATTCATTATATTAAGTTTTTTTCATTCAGAACAATATTTGTTCCCCTACTTTACAGCTAAAGTAGAAGCTGCCACTGAGACTGGAATGAATATAGTAAATCTGAGCATCTTTTAATTGATAATCTCCCAGTAAAAGTAGCACCACCTGTTATGCAGAAAGTGGTTTTGTTGAAATGAAGGAACAGGCTTGTCAATCTGAGATGTTCATTTTTCAAAATATTAGCAGGTAGAACATCTGTTGATGTTTCTCTCTGTTTCCAGTATAATATTTGGCAGGCCTAAATAAAGGAGAACAGCTGGGTTTTGTGACTTGTAGTTTCAAAACATGTATAATAATGGTAGGGGATTTCTTTGAGGAGCTTATCTATGTTGCAAACCTCATCATGCTTAGAAGTGTATCCAATATGTTTTCTGTAGGAGAGGTATCTTTAAATATTTATATGATATGTCTCTATCTAAGACTCTAGATTTTGACAGATGCATTTCAACAAGAGTTAATCATGAGCAAGAAAGCAGAAAGTTGCGTGTGTACCTGCTATGTTTTTGTTCTGTGTAGAAACACACTCATTATTGGGCATAAAATAGGCAAAAAGACACTACAGCTAGACCTCTCACTCATTACCCATATGGACTCTCCTTCCAGCATTGTTTTACTGTTGCCCTTTCACTCAAAAGTAATTGATCCATCTCTGCAAAAGATGTCATGAATTTGATATATTTGGAAGAGGTGTTTGCCCTGTTCTTTTCATGCTTAGGAACTCCAAGGGCTTGTCTTCTAGACACGGATCTGTATGGGAACGATGAACCAAATTTTAGAAGATCCTAAGGTCATGCCTTGTCAATCAAAAGTACATTTTCCCTGAATATAACCACTAAAATATTTCTTCTGGCTTCCAGCACTTGAGAAAATAAACCTCAAATTGGTGTTAGGGAATATGGATACTATACATGTTAAAATATCAAGGCAATACCAGAAGATTAGTTATTAAACAAATTATTTTTTTCTAAAGAAAAGTCCTTCACATGTAGTTGTTGTATGATACTTCATTATTTTTAGAGAAAGGAAAGATTCTGTAGAAAAGTATATCATATCTAGGAGGTCTTATTCAATGAAAGTATGCATGTGAAATCGTTCTTGCTTCAGTTTTGGAAGAGTGAGAAAACTGTATTGTTATGCTAGAGTCTACAATACTTAAAATGGTTCTAATGTACTGATCTTTGGGGTGTTTAATGAGAAAATGTTAAGAAGTTTTATAAAATTTTTTATATAGACTTAAGCTACTTCCTACTATTTTTGCATTACTTGCCTAAATAATATTGTATTTAAAATTGATAATCCTGATAAATACAATAATATTAAACCATTTATTATAGGGTTTTTTCAGAAATCATTATATCTGTTTTCTTTGACTTTAATGCTCTCTGCCACGTGCCTTTTTTATGTATTTGTTGCTAATTATTGTAAGAGAATACTGAATGAAGGTATCACATTTTACTAGTAGTTGGATATTTTGCATGCTTTTTACTTTCCCAGCATGCAACTGTAGCATATCTTTTAATTTTTCTTCTGTGTGTTTTCATAACTGTAAAGGAAGATATCTTAAAGACAGTAAGTGGTGTGTCATGTTATTTAAAAAGAATTCAGAAGATATGCAACCCTCACATTTACTTCACACTTTCTGCTACTCGGTGGCTTTCCTACTTTTACCTTTGTGATCATTACCTTTATCATATACTTCTTTTGTTTTCCTTTCCATAACTTGTTATTCTCACCTATAATCTTTTTTTCAATCGGTGTTTTTCCACAGATCAAGTTACTGAAGAGCAGTATTTGAGGGTTAACTAAATAGTAACAAAGCCCACTTCTGAGATAAAGTTACCCAGGTTACCAGATATGGAATTATTCATGTTTGTTTGAAGTGTGACCCACTTTAAGGACCCTTTCTGAGGAAAGCCACAAAATACCCAGTGTGCTGCAGTACTTTCATGTTGGCTCCATCATGTATCTTTAATCACCAAAAACATGGATTTGTAAAGCTCCTTATTTCTCTTCCTGCAATAGAAAAAATTCTCCTTCAGCCACTTTGTATTCTTCTGTGACCCTACTAAAGTAGCATACAGCTGTCCTTGGAAATTTTAGGCTTGCAGAAATGACTTGTAAACCAGGCCTTCTCTTTCTAAATTGTGCCCCCTTGTGAAGAAATATGGTGGGTCAGTAGGAAGGGACAGTGCAGCATGAGAGCAGAACAGCGTGTTGCAGCCTCAGCAGCACTTGGGAACTGGTTCAAGAGGACTGTAATTAGTAATAATCCTCTTCTGTTTATATAATTTGTCTCAAAGTTTTTTTCCTATTAATCTGTTTATTTTCTGCAGTAATATAATTGTATTAGTAGCTTCAAGATGAGAAATCTAATGTGGGAAGAATTGCTTTACTTTTACTTACAGTGAGTTTACATCACGCCAGTGACCTTATTTTCTGTATTTATAAATACATTTTAGAAATTGCTTAAGCTGGCATTGTAAGTTAACTTTTTTTCTATAAATGCATATAATACCAAGAGTCTAAGGCAGTGCTTTCAGATAAATTTAGCATTGCATCATTTCATTTGCAGTAATGTAAACACAAACTCCAGTAGGTCTGCAAAATTAAACATTAAATGTATCAGATTTTATTATCTGTGTGTCTGTGATCACATTGAAATGCTTATGGGGTTTTTACAAGGAACAAATTTCCACAGGCTGTTGGGAAGTAGACTTGTAGGAGCTGCAGAGGTGAAGCAGCACCATGTGAAATGCAACGATGGGATTAAGATTTGGCAACACACTTCTTTTCTCTGCAGGCTCTCAGGCAGTCTGTGTAGACGGGAACAGACTGTCATCTCGTGTTGCCGAAAGCCAACCTGCACTTTTTGCTTGTGTTGGTTTGTTTCAATCTCTATACAGTTTTGTCATTTTTCCTGCCAGTTGATATGATATGGATATGGTGAAACACAAGGAAAAAAGGTATGGTTCGTATAATATAAAATGCTTAAAAGTTTTTCTTACTGCAGGGATAATAGGAAAGCTTTTCTTCATCAGAAAGAAGAATGCAGTTCTGGAGAAAAAGATATTCTTGCTTTATTAAGCAAGCTATTTCTTTCTGGAACAACTTTATTTTCAGTCAATACTTACGCTGTATATGTAAACAATTAGTAATTTTGAAAAGTCTGTGTTATTTCCTTTTTTTTTAAAATAGGCATACAGCATGTGAATGTTTACTAGCTTATTGTGTTTAATTGATTGTAAAGCCACTTACAGTATTTTAGCACATAAATTTATAAAAGCCTACTTTTTGCTTAGTATTGGGTTTTACCTTTATAAATAAAATAATGTAATTACTAATTACAGACTTTTTCTTACTTTACTGTTTTGATAAAATACTTAGATGCAGTTAATGAAGTTGACATTAAACCCCCCCAATGAATTTCTCTTTCTGACTTGATGAAGAAGTATTGCATGTACAGCAAGGATTTCTAGAAAACACCTGATATTTTTTAGTAAAGTATGCTGAAATCATAAATATGTAAGACTTGTTTTTTTGAATATACAGTAGAATATGAATGAGAAAAACTTCTGTAGCTATCGCTTCACCCAGTGTAATCAATACAAAACTACTCAGTAGAAATGCAGTCAGGATAACATTTGATTATTATGTATATTTTTATAAGTGCTAAAAATACTGTTTTGTCTTATTTTCCCATCATGTGCTTGTGAAGCTAAAATTACACTACCCACGAGTGATGATAGAGACTTGTTTACTTTTCTCAAACATATTTTGAACTTTTAAATAGTCTAAAAAACTTTGAAATTGTCTAATGTTTAAATGTACTGGACTAGTCTTCCAGTAAAGCAATATGTTTCAGGAATTTAAACTGAACAGTGGTTTTGACTTGGCGCAAGCAATTTATTGTGTAGTTTGTTAATGAGGGATCCAAGTACCTACTTGTAAAAAATAACACAATAATACTGTTCTTTTTGTACATAAGCTCTGATGATTTGTAAGAATAAGTTATGATGGTTACACTTAATGAACAAAACTCTGTATCTCTGTCTTACTTGTCTTACTTTCATTTAAATAGCAAGAGTTTTACCTTTCTGATACCATTGTAGTTTGGTTAGCTTTATTATGTTCAAAGCAAATGATCGACCTGGGAACATTATGACAAAGCTTTGAGGTTTTCAGTAAAGGATCCAAATATTAATGTTTTCTTTGTGTTGCTACAAAATCATAACACAAAGGAGAACTAAAGGCTGCTACATTACAAATAATGTTAAGTCATATATGCTGTGATAACATCTGGCAGCATTAGGTTGTGGGACTTACTCTCCAAGAAGCAGATGAAATGCATAGGAAGATAAAAGTTCCTGTTTTAAAGTGTGCACACAGTGATAAAAAAGGCAAGTTGTGGGTTATACAGATATGACATTTTACTAAATAACCATATTGCTAAGTAGCATATGAATATGGGCTTTTGCTGATATATCAGTAAGTCCAGGGCATTAATGCCCGATAAATAAATAAAATACAGTCAGCCAGTCAGAAGATTAAAAAAAAGAATGACTAGACAAAATGTTGAATTAGTCACACATTTGTCAAGCACATATTGAGGGTGCAGTTAGAAAAACCACTCTTAGTTTATGGAATTGTATTTGTTGCCATCTTTATTTGTTCTTACCTCTCTATTTAGAGAGAGGTCATGACTCTCAGACAGTGTCTTTTTTGTATCAGTCATTTTAATAAAACCAAACTAGTGCCCAAGCTTTATATCTTGCATTTTCATAAGTAGCTAGACTTCTATCATTGCTTTATATTGTTTTCCTGTGGTCTTTACATCTTCATAAGCAAATTTCATTGTAGAAGAATGTGTTAGTACAGTTTGTAAAGTAACTTATGGAATATAAAGGCTCAAATTTTAAAATAGATTTTAGAAGTACATTTCTCAGATGGAAATTACTTTTTTTCACCACGGGGTTGCCATTTCAGCACCAATATTACAATAAGTTTATATATTTAATATAGATTTGGCATTTGATGGGATTTCTGTTATAAAAAGCATATGTAAACTTTACCCTCAACAGAATAGATTGTCCTTGATGTGACTGTGAGAAAATAGGGGCCTGGAAATTATCTCTGCTTGTTTATTCTGTACTTCAGTAAAGACCCATTAGATCTATATAATCTTTATAAAGTACTACTTTTCTGGGGTTTTTTGTCCCTGATGTTGCCTCAAGTTTTTATCGTAGCACTGTTTGAACAAGTCTTCCTGCTTATTCTCAGAATGATGATGCTGTGACAAAACTGCCCTCTAAAGATCTTAAGAATGTATTTGTCAAGCTGGAATTATTTGGGACTTGAGTAAAATGTTAAACTACTGCTAGAGTTTCATGGAAACATACAATGCTTTCAATGTTTTTCAGTCTTTCTATGATAATTATTTAAAACAAGAGCAAACAATCTTTTTTGCTTAATAGTTAACTGAAACATCCATTACAAATTTTTCTCCCTCAATTACGTGAATAGTTTGTTATGTACATGAAAACTTGCTGCAGTTAATTCAAAACAAATCTGTACTCAGCTCTCCCCAAGCTGTTGAAGAGCACGATTTCTCACTAAGGTGAAGCTTTTGAAGTTTAAAGAATCCTAAATATGGCACATGTACTTACAGATAAATAAGTGGTAGTGTTTCCAGAACCAGTGTGAGAGTATGAAAGAGAAGCTTGTAATAAGAATCTAGGTTTTAGCTTTCATTTTGTGAGGGTAAGAATACACTCAGGTCACTTATGCATGTAATTCAGTGTAATATAATTGCAATTTATAAAAATGATTACACTGAGCAGAGTGGCTATGAATTTTGGTAAGGAAGCTGTTGTATATACAAAGTTTAGTTGAAACTAATGCTAAAGCAAAATAAATCTTATGGATGACTAAACTCTAGTCCCTGGGTCTGTAACAATCCCCAGAGAATAAGGAAAGTTGATTTAAAATATTTTTGTTCATCTGGTCTTAAGCCAGATTCCTTAAATTCTGAAAATCAAGCCTCCAGTGACATTCCACTCCAGTGGGAAAAGAAAGGAGAACATATACTCTGGTTCTGCAGAAACTTACTTCATCAACGATAAAAAAGTGTAATTTAAATAGTGAACTAATATGCTCTTATTCCTTCTCCCTTGTTCAGTCACTCTACTTTTTCACTTATACTCATTCTCTTAAAACAAGCATATTTACCTTAAAAAACATGTTTTAAATGTGATGAAGGAATTACTTTCAAAAATTGCAGAACATTGGATTATGTATTTTGTGATTCTCAGTCAAGTTAAACTGAACTGGAAATATAATTAATGAATCAATGCCCCGTGTTTAGATCTTGCACTTGGCTTCCAAAGCTCAATTTGGAGACAGCATCAATTTCAATTTAATCATAATGTTGCCATTGTTTCATTATTTTAGCAGATTCAGATGATAATCAAAAATTCTTTCAGTGACAATTTCTTCCATAGATTCAGTTTTATTCCAGCATACAGTTGTCTTAATGTAAGTATGGCTATTAGTGTATATTAGGTGTCTATCATCAAAGTTGTGTCATAAAATAAAAATATGATGTGAAAATTGAATGCATGGTGTTCTGCAGGACAGTTATTTAAAGGCAGCAGCTGAGCACCCCAGTTGGAAACAAGGAAATCAGGAAGTTATTTCTTTAGGTTATTGCATTGTGTATTAGTTGTTCACGATATCTTCACGTGTTTAGCTTTTCTACACTTATAGATGCAGCACAGTCTTCCTTAGCAGCTAATGACCAGGGAAGATGGATAGTGTTGAAGGTACTATGTTCTTGATCCAAGAGACCAACATAAGTAAAATTGCTTCATTGTATTGTGATGGATTATTGTGATCACTTAGTTTTAGCCAAAATTTTTATTCTAAAAATTTACAAGATAGCCCTTTTTTGTTCTTATCTTTTTGTAAGGTTGTTATTAAATGTTCCTTGTGAACAGTGATGAATGAAGACTCACTTTTTATCAGTAAATTATGATTAAACATGTAATTTAAAAGCAAAGGTTGAAGTATCAATATTCTGTTGTGACTTTGGGCAAGGAATTGTGCCTTTTCTATTTCTGGGTAATTTTAAAAAAAACCCTTAAAGTGGAAAATGCCTCTTTATAGAACAAAGTTATTTTGTTTCATGAAATCATGTTCTGTATCCTGACCTAAAAGTCTATCAAACAATTCAGTCATGAAAACTCTGAGAATTTCCTGGCCCCTAAGTACTATCCAAAATAATCTTATAATTATTCATGTGACCCTATGAACCCAACAGCTGAAGTACAAGCAAACAAATAGGCATGGATTCAGTGTCTATAAAATTAGAAAACGAGAACTAGATTTCCTGTGCTAAGGAAAACTTGCTCTTTTATTAGCTGTATGCCATCGATAGGATGCATAAATTTTACAGCTGTAGTAATCTGCCTACCAATATTTTACTGTAATAGCAGTTAAAATTGGTTATAAATGAAAATATTTTGGGATACAGCAAGGTTCTGTTGCACTTTACATTTATTTAATCCTTAGGTTTCTGACTACAGATCTGAACTATAAACTTTCTGATAGATTTGAAAAGATATACCTTTCAATATAAGTCCAGAAAGTAATGTACTATAAAATCCCATTATGAGCCTTTTTTGATTCAAATAAAAATAGTGATTGTATAATTACAAAGACAGTTTTATTACATGTACTTTGTGTCTGTTTTGGCACATTTACTCTGAGCTTGAGACCTTCTTAAGCAATTCTGAACAGTTTCTCTACTCACAGGGATGCAGCATCACACTGTGTTAAAAGAGAATTAGCCAGTTCTATGACCTTTAACCCTTACCACTGGCTATCTTATGAATTTTAATATGAGACATGGGAATGGAACAGACTGTGTGCTTTCTGAATCAGTTATATAAGTATACATATTAAGATCATATTTTTAAAGAACACGTAAGGCCAGGGTTTGGCATAAGCAGCTATAGTGAACTTTGACAAATAGATGAGATTGTAGAAAGAGGATGAGAAACTGAACATGTAAGGGGTGGTGGGACGTGGTCTTCAGCAGCTATAAATTTTATGTTTTTCTGTTTGGTTCTAAGATTATCATGTTGACAGGAGATCTCTCGAGTATTTTTTTTTGTACTGTATGTTACCCCTAAACCTTATTTTCAGTTTATAGTGCAGGAATACACAACTAAGCTCATCTTTCAAAGTTGTTTAAATAATCAGTTCACAGGAGTGGGAATGCAGCTATTTTTAAATGTGTGAGTTCTGTGGAAGCCTTTCCTCAAATGGGAAGAACACAGTTGATACTAAGGTACAAACCCATACGAATTTCTGCCTGTATCTAATGCTTGTATGGAGATTTTGTTTGCTTTTTAGAGAAAATCTAGATTTGCTATTGCTCCACATACAGAATAGTAGGTAAAAAAAAGACGTGGGAAGGGGTCTGTTGTGTTCCTCTGCTTTGAGTGCTCAGTATTCACCTGTTTTGAATGCACTCAGCACACATCACTATTTCAGAAATGAAAATTATAAACGTGATCCCTGTTTGAAACCTTCAGTGAGCTAATTGAACTAATTTTTTTTCTACCTTTGAAGAAAGCAAGTGTTCAAGGATGTATTAAATAGAGTTTTCAGTGGCTTCTGTTAGAATTTCTTACTATTTCTTACTTGCATTTGGAAGATTCAGCGATCCATTGTAATAGTAGCATTCCATTACAGTTTGATGTACCAAAGACCTTTCTCCTACAATGAAAGGAGGAATTTAAAATTAAAATGTTCATCTGTCTTGAATTGAAATTATTTAATCATGACACATTTAATATTCTAACATCTAAATGGTTTGAGGGATTAATTTGTCTTTCTGACAGTTTTAAGCCTAATTAGCCTATTTTAGATAATGTACTTAGATACATTAAACCTTCTGAATCAAATACCGAATCAAAAATTCAACCTGCTAGTCATCATCTTGTTTTATATACTTTTTATAATACGCCTGTGAAGTTTCATATGAATGATTTTTTTTATCAGTAAGGTGTATCAAAATAATTATTAAAATATATTTTTGAAAAGTGATTATGTGTGTGGTGCATATACTTTTATGTTAAAAACATAGTAGGTAATTTTGAAAGCTGATAACCCAAGAAATTCTAGTCCACATGATCAGGTGTTCAAAGAGATGACCCATTTCAGACTAGTAAAACTAGCAGCTTTTCAGTAAAAAACACCCAAGGTGTGTATTAATTAGGTGGAGATTACACAGATGTTTATTTAAAAGAGTAATTTAATTTATTTAGTTACTAAGGCAGCATATTGTTTGTAAATTTTATTGTTTGTGGAAGTTTGGAGGAAGTAAATAAGCACTTAGGAAATAAAAAGAGTACTGGCTGCATGTAGAATTGACAAGGGTAGAACAGTAAGCAGTTAAAAGTTATAAGTTGCGAAGTACTAGAAAAAGATTTAAAAAATATTTAAAACTAAGAAGTTAGCAAGTGAACTTAGTAATAAAATAATTAATAACTATATATTTTTTCACATACACATTTGTACCAACAGAGATATAAATAACTGACCCAGCTGAAAGTGATATTTTTGGCCTTTTCTGGCTAAGATTACAGAGGTTTCTCTCCCTGGCAAAAGTATATTGCTGAAAAGTGATGTGAAGAACTCTTGTGGTGTGTTCAGTGTAATCCTTTCATTTTCTCCAGAATCAGCTTGAAATTTCAAGTGTTTGTGAGAAAACTTTCAAATGACAGTTAATCAATGCCTTTTATCAGCCTCTGTTTTATATCTTAAGTTGATTCTTCCTAGTAGTTATTTGAATCTAAAGTATAATACCTGCCATGAAAAGCAGGACTTTCTCTGGGTAGAAACACTGTTTTAAGTCTGTATCCAAATTAGATAACACTGCTTTTTCTATCTTCTAAATCTGTGAAGTCCATCTTCACTTTAGAAAGGGCTGTTTAATACTGTTACCTTATAGAAATGAAAAATAAATAAGAGCAACCAAGTTTTATCAAAAGTAAAAATGATAACTAGTTGGAAGTTTGACGTGCTGTTACAATTTCTGGTCACAAATCCAAATCTCAAATTAATTTTTTTAAACACTGCATCCTCATTTCCTGATGATAACAGACAAAAAAAATTCTCCACTAAAGACACTTGTCAGATACCAGAACTGAATAAGGATGGCTAATAATATTTCTGGAAAATGTTGAACTGTATTTAAGGATTGCCTGTGCAAGATAGTTTGATCCTCAATCAATTCTGTTTCTGTTCTTTAAATTATCTCTTGTTTAACAGGATGCGGTACATAAGAAATATTGGCTGGTAAAGTAATGTGCGTTCTGTAATTGCTGTCGAAGCTGTGGAAAGTTCACAGAACATCACTTAATGAATATTAGTGTTCGGGCACATCTGTGCTTGATCGCTCTGTTGGCAGCCTTCCAGCTGCCATTGACACTGATATCCATGTTCCCTGGGTCAACTCATCTGTTTTCTGTGTACCCTCTGCTGCTCTGTGCCACGTTGCCCAGTTACAACTTACTGTGTAGAGCTGAATACTCAACAAAACTTGCTGTTGAGTAAGTGAGCATTGTTGCTCTGTAGCATGGTACCGTTGTCTTGTGCTCTGTCCTGACAGTCTATCTTAAAGAGCGCACAAAAGTTGAAAAGGTTTTTGAGAGCAGACATTGCAAAAAGGATACTGGCAAGACAGCTGCTGGAAGGGTATCCACAGTGGACAGGTCACCACAGTGTTTCTTCTAAATTGCTAGAACCTGAAGGTCATTTGCAGGAAAGGAAAATATCTGTCTCCCACAGTGACTGTATCACTGGATGTTAGAAAAGCTACATGAGTGTGCTGGAACAAGCAGTGACTCCTATGATGAAGAGATGCCTGAAGAGCTTTATTTCTTTCCTTCAGATGTGTAAGGGGACTGGACAGGTTCCAATGCATGCACCTCCTCTGCCAGTTGTATACACCCTACCCCAGGGAGGGCAACTTCTGTTTGAACGGGGAGATTCATTCCTATTGTAAGAGAAAGTGATAGTATATGCCAGGCTGTATCTTGGCATCACATTCACTCCTCCCACCCCTCACCAATTCCTGGGCAGTGAGGGCATAAAGTATGGTGTTTGCTTTTACTCACTGCTGCAATTGCAAATGAAGCAGGGTGCTGCTGCAGCAAACAAACTTTGCTGTTTTTACATTCTCAAAACAGTTCCTGTTTTTCTTCTTTATAGTGTCCTAGACAAAAGATGTGCAGCACCTGTGAGCAACACCACCTTGCACATGCCTTACAGTAAATAGCACATTTGTCAAATACTGGGCGAAACTATAGTGGTACTGATTATTGTGCATATGTATTTTGAGGAACACTTTCTCCCTGCCTCTGCCCCCCACTCCCCAAGACAACATAGCATTCCTCATGTGCTATGAAATACACTTCAGATTATACCATGACACTGTATCCTCTTATTTTCTAGGCAGTTTTATTAAATACAGAACAGTGTTTCAGCAGTCTGGGATAGGGATATTTTAAGGAACTTTTCCATTACAAAAACTATCGTCTCTGCAGGCAAGTTATTACATTTAAGTACCATGTCAAAATACACAGAGAGCAAGAGATGAGCAAGTTAAGATATAGACAACACTGTTAATCCCTGCCATTGTTTCATTTTTTGCTGAATTGCATATATTTCGCTGTGAATATGTTTTATAGTTCCATCTTCCTTGCTAATTAGTTGTCAAAACAGCCCTTTACTGCTATTACTTGAGCACAAATGCAGACCTGCAGCAAATGGCTGTGTTTCAGTAAAATCTTCAGGTGGTGGTAATTCTTGTTCTCCTGTTGGTAAAGCTGCAGGTAGGCAAGGTGTCAAGTGCCATTGCTGAATGTGCTTTCAGTTCTGCTTGGCGGGGCAGCAGTTGGCTTGTAAAGCCACCTGAAAGGTGACATTCAAATACATCTCCAAAAGCTGTTGTATGAGGAAAGGCATTATAATATGTAACCCTTGATTATATTTTATTTTATTTTAATCTGGGATAGCTGTTGGTACTTTGACAATGTTGCCTGTTAGCCAAAAATGTTGCATCATGAGATGCTGGGAGAGGATCTCTGGGAATTTGTGTTTGATGCCAGCTTGCAAAACTGCCAGATAATTGTTTTCATGGGAGAAACTGCAATAGAATGTCATGACAAACAACAGATGAGAGAAGCTTGGGAGAGGTAGTTGTCCTGGTTTCAGGTAGAGTAGAGCTTTCTTCTTAGTAGATGTTACGGTTTGGATTTGGAATGAGAATGGTACTTCATCTCCTGCTGGGCTTGGACAGTCATCAGTCTCTCACAGATTTCAGTGGTGCTACAATCTAGAAAAGCTTACAGTTAAGTACTTGTATTCATCTACATCATCTGGAATAGTAAATTGGTAATGGAATTTAATTGACCACAAGTTTTATCATAAAACTTTCCCTACTTGTTCTTGTAAAATACCAGAACTCAGTAAGACACATAGCCAAAAATTTCACCAGCTGTCCTGGTATGTGCTTATTTGGTTACTTTTGAGTTGTTTGCAAGTTATTTGGCTGCTGAGAACCACCAAGAAGATAATGTTCTAACAGTCCAAATGTCTGGCTTTTGTGCTCCAAACACTGGAAAACACTTACCTAAATGTCCAGTTTCTTGAAAGAATTTCAAGACCTTAGCTATTTGATTGCTGAAGTGAACAAGACTTGCCAGTGAACAGAGCTAAGAAATAATCCTGACAGAAGAGACCTTTGAACTGTTTGCAGCATCTTCTTTGTCAAACACAGTAAAATCCTTTGGCTTTGAACAACCTGTACAATGGTTTGAGATATGGGCTCTGGCATGTCCTCTTGAGAATGTCACGTACTCAGTAGGAAGAAAGACAAACATATACACTATTCTAGGGATGACAGAAAATGCATTCAATGTTTAATGTATATTAGTTCTTATAATTGAATAATCAGAAATTGTTACAAGACATTTGTATTTTAGAACGACCTTGAATTAAAGATTTTTACTTTAGCAATGATCTTGAAATGTTATGAACTAATCAGTGGGGGTATGGTCATAACCTGAATGAGACAAAGCTGAAAAAATCCGGTGTACTTCAGAAAATTAACTATTAGCAGTACCTGTTTTTACGTTTTAATATATGCTCCAAAGTGTTATACTGGAGTACCATTTGGAAGACATTAAACCAAAATATTGACCAATTGTGCATTAATGCCTCATTCACTCAAATTCACCTTGCATATTAATTTCTGCCAAAGGTGGGTTTTTTTTCATAGCAGACTGTGCTTGTATTCCATGCTATAGATATCTGAATCAAATGGTAGAATAAATACATGTAAAAACAATTGGAATGGTCCTTGGTCATGACTTCCAAGGGATCACTGTTAGCTTCATTTGATAAACATTAGTAAGGGCTTCCTTCTGAAAAATCTGCAGGGCAAAAATGAAAAGTCAGCATCAGAATTTCCTCATTTTAATGTAATTTTTCTTGGAACAGAACAAATTTGAAAAGAGCAGAATTTCCTGTGCTGTTAATTGTGTTTAGGCTTGTTCTGTAAAACATTTGTGTTTTCAAAGGAGATATTTGAATGATCTTCAACGTATACTGTCCTGAGAGTTAATATACCATTATGGCTTGTAAGCATTTAAAAATGCTTTAAAAGCATGCAACAAATGAAGGCAGGCTGCTGTCAGGAGCCCTCCATCATAGAAATGCTCTGTAGGTGAACAGCCAGGAAATTAGACTGAAATGTGTCATACCAACCTCCTAACTTTCAGTGTATCATTCAGGATATCTTGATAAATGTGTTCAGAGAGTGGACAGATGCAGTGAAGTATTAAAACCTCATTACACCCTATTTTCTCACATTTTTACAGTGTAGTAGCAATAAGCATAATTTTTTGTGACTATTCTTTGCAATGAAATTCTTGGGTACACATATTCTTTGTTATCTTAACAAAGTTAGAGGAATTAAACCATCTGCCTAACAATGGGACATTTTTAGTCTGTTCATACTTCCAGTTTCTGGGTTTCAAAAGCACAGCAGCTGGTAGATGTTTGTCAATATGATAACATGCCTCCAAGTTCTAAGCTAAGTATCTGAGGCAGAAAAAATATAAAAAGAGAAACAAAAAAAAAGACTACAGTAAGAGATACATGTAAGTTTAAGTAAGAATCACAATTATTTTTTTATGAACTGCTATATCTGATATTTCCAGTACAGCAGCACCCATGAACTCCAGCTTCATTTTGAGGCAATATGTGTCATCAACTGGGCAATAAATGGCTGTGGTGTTTAGGTTTCCACCATTTCTACACAGTAAAGCTATAGTAATGTTGTGGAGAAAAGGACATGTTGCAATTTACAATTGCATGATGATTAAACAGAAAAAAAGATTGCAAGAGAAAAATAAAGAATAGTTTCAAAGCTAGCATAAGTTGCTTGTTCTTAGAGTTATTTTTAAGGATATTTTTTAATATCTTGGCAAAATATGTCTGTTGTCACTGTAAGAAAGTTTTACTGTCTGAAGGTTATCAATAAGTTAACTTGCAGATACCATTTTAAGTTTCTAGAAGCAAAACTGAGAGGCTTTTAAAAGTAAAGTTTTGATGATTCATTGCACACATTTTTAAGAGCTGAATAATCTATTTTGATTCCATGCCAAATACGGACTTGGTTGTAAAGCTACAAGGATGAAATTCTGTCTGAATTTAATCTTTATTTTAAGGCTAATATTAATTTTTGAGTTGGAGGACAATTTTCTCCTGTAGAAATCAGAAATATTGTACGTTGCAAGCAGTTTTTATTTTTCTTTTAGTTACCATTAAAATCTCCTTTAAAAAGAGAAGAAAGTAAAAATCTATTGAAGCCATACTATACTTTTATTGGAATGCTGGTTTAATTTGATATGTAAGGCAAAAGTGAGCCTTTGTTTTTTGATGGGTAGCTTTCAGTTTAGTGCTGTATTTTACTCTTTTAGGTTCACATTCATTTTTAATTACGTTAGTCATTCTTGGGTAGTGGTACGGATCAATAGGATCTGGGTTCTGCCAGGATGAACTGGAAACCCTCGTTTGGAATAAACTTCTTTGTCTCCCAGGCAAGATTAAGTTTCCCCAATTGTCTGACGCAATCTCTCTGAAAGGTGGTTTCCCCTATCAGTTACCTGAGGGATTTGTTGCTATTCTGATTGTTTCAGTTATTTTCAGGGGCTGATAAGTATACACATTGTAAGTCTGTGGTTTTTTGTAACCTCATCTGTGTGCAGCAGAAGTAACACTCAGAACTTTAACACATCAAAACAAGCAGAATTTGAAAATGTTATGTGACGTGCAAAGACCTTGGAGACAGCTAGTGCCCCAAAGTCTACTTTGCACAGAAGAGATTAACACCATTATTCTATGTATAATCTCTCCAGCAAAACACTGTCGCCTATTTCTGTCAACAAATGGTTTCTTTGCTTTGGCAGCTGAAAGAAATTTTAGTTGTGTAGGCAACAGAACATGCCCTTTATAAGTTGCAGAACCCAATTTTAAAAATATTTTGGGTGGTAACTGCAGTTTTGTGAAGTTAAATTATATTCATTAACTAAGTATTTTTTAAACAAGCTAAAAAGAATAATTATGTCTGCTGTGTGTGACACACTCGTAGTCCAAAGGTTTATTATTTCACAGTACACCTTTTGAAAAGGTACTTGGAGATTGTTAGCTGAAAAAAAGGTCACCACACATCCCATCCAGGTAAGGCATGCTTTAAGAGCACATATTCTTTCTGAATTAATTGATGATGTGTCTGTACTGACAGTGTAAAAGTCCATAAAACTGCCAGATAGCAAAGAAAATAAGATGAAGATGCAGGTTGAATATTTCTAGAAACCTCAGACCAAGCAAATTTTGGAAAATCTGAAGGGAGAGGGGAAAAAAGATAGATGCCACAGTATTTCATGCTGTAGTGTAGTGCATGAATAGTGTACTGCATCATGGTATAGTACATCACAGAAGCTATCTTTTAATGGAATTGAGTTATATATAACCATAGTCAACATGTAAAAATTTCTTTTTTTTATATTGATAAATATGTCAGTGTTATTCTTCAGATCATTGAATTACTAGTTAATTAATTATTATATTTTTAATCTGAAATGTTACTGTTTTCCCCCAAACCTGGTCATTACAAAAATTAAAGATAAGATAACAAGTATCTGCTTAATGTATTGGATTGTATTTGATTTTCTGCAATTTGTTTACATGGATGAAAGAACCACATCATTGCTCACCTCTTCTGTTAGTGGAGGGTCAGATCCCTCATGGAGCAGGGAGCTGGATCCCTCCTCCCTTACATGGCAGGGTACATGCCAGTGTCAGGGCAGAAGTGGAGAGATGTGAGGTCCCTGTACCGGGAGCCGCTTCCCTCCCTGGATCCGTGGCTGGGCACGTGTGTGTGCTGAGGGCAGGGTGCTGGTGCCTCTGACATGTGGCCTCTACAGGCTGTGCAAACAGTTTCTTACCATTTGACTGAGCACATGTGTGCTTGCTTTGTAGGACTGGCAGTTTCTGCCGTGTTGATGGATAGCTGTGTTTTGTTTGTATGTGGGAAAGGACGGCAACAAGACATAAGACGTTAATTGAAATAAAGTGTCCTGAAGCCATCAGCTTGTTTCTTCTGCACGTCTAAGACTGGGGGGGAACAACCTCGTGAAAATTGTTTCAGCACCTGTCCTAGTGACAGTTATACTGACCTTTCCCTGTGTTAATTTTTAGTTTACACTTTGTAATTAAGAAGCACAGATCAATGAAACAAATTATTAATGTTGATCAGTAAGTCAGCATACAAGAATGCAAAGAATCAAGTCTCCCCTTGTATGCTAAATGAAGAGATTTCAGCCACATTCTTGCTTTGATCATTAGACTCTTTTAAATAAGCAAACATTACTTAGTTGCTAAGCCACAGGCTGAAGTTCATTAGTGTGTTATCACAAATATTGGAAAAAGAGTACTAAACCAATATAAGATAGAGGACCTGTGCGTAGGCTGGAAGTAATGCAATAAATGTGACACCGGAACATTTTGAAAGAGGGTTCAGAGTGATTAAAATAATTTCTGTTTGCAAAACCCCACCCACTCAGCAAGAAAAAGTGCCAACCCTGAGCTGATCTGTTTTTTCTGCTACTGGTATCTCTAAGATTTTCTGAAATTTCAACAGATCTTAGAGTATTACAACCAATTTTGTGCATATTCTGTATTTTAAATGTTGATGAGGTATATTGAGGTGGGGTTTTTTTAGTCTAATGGTTATCTTTAGAACGCTTTTAAACATAGATTGAAAGCCAGAATGACTTCTTGCTTAAATATCCTGTTTGGGAGCCTAACCCAAAGTCCTAACAAACCAGTTTTGGATAAGTAGATATTGCAGGTCATTGAATTCCACAAGAAGTCGTGGTTATTTGGAATTGTTTTATATTCAGTGTGTTATCCTAAGCAAATGAAATAACAGTCCATGCTTTTGTATTCTCCACAGATCTTCAGTACAGTGAGAGAAGAAGAGGAAGGAGCAGAAGATATTTTTGAATATATTCCTCATCTTCTGAGGAAGCTCCCAACATCTGTTACAGACTGTATATACAAAGGAGATGGTTTTTGTGTAAAACCATGTGTAACAGGTGCTTACTGTCAATATCGTGCCACTTTACAGAGGACTGCACTCTCTAACTATATAACTGGTGCTTTACTAGAAGCAACTACATCATTAGGAGCAAGAAGTGGTCTTTTAAATATCTTCGGAGGATCAACTGGAAGAACTATGCTTAAAGGTAAGGAACATTTTTTTTAATCTCTGTCCACTTAAAGTATAGGATGAGTTGCAAAATTATTAATACTATGTAGTATTCTGTAGTCCATATACTCATCCATGAAGTTAACAGATAAAAAAGGTTTTATGTTTTCAAATATTTTCCTTTGCAGTCACTGTGTCATAATGAATAGCTATCTTAGTTTAATAAAGTAAAAATACAGCTAAACTGAAAAGAATCCTGTTACAAAACAAACACCTTTTCAGGTGTTTTTCTTGTTGGAATCTTTTCTGCCTGCATCCAAATTTAATGCCTAAGCTGTTGGTCTTAGGATGTTCCTCATCTACAAAGTGCTTCTGCTCATGGGCTGACTTTGTTCAGAACTAGAGAAAGGAGTGTATGCTCTGCTTGCTTACTGTTGTTGTCACTATACAAGTAGCTGTCAGCATAGCACTGTGTTGTGAAGCTTGTGCACATTTACTGATTTATTGGTATTGGTCTTCTCCTATGACCATCATCTTTGTAGAATTGGATCATTTTAAATAACGTGGGTATTGTCTATATGGAAGGTACCTGTTGGAAAGTGGGTGTTGCATGCTAAACTTCCATGCTGATCATTTTTGTATGTAACAATATCCTTAATGTGATTTAGTTTTGTCAGTTTTGGAAGTTAAACAAAGCCTTCTTTGTACAAATTCTCTGCTTTTAAATATGGTTTTGTACAGAACAGTACTTACATTATTGATTAAATTTTAATTTATGCCTAGAATATTTCATAAGTTACTCAAGCATTTGGAGATTTAGCATAGTCTGATAAGCCATAACAAAAGGATGTAGTATCTCAGTCATACCATGGTAGAAGTGATGCATGTAGATACTATGGCTTGCCCAAAATTTTACAGGAATAGGACAAAATAAGTGCTAAATCACTGTGATTCCTTAACTAACGCAGATACTGACTTCATTTTAACAGACAAATAATGGTATAGTTTATGCTCATATGGCTGTCTTATTTTTATCCCAAAAAATGGCCCTTTCTTGTTTTAATTTGTTTCTCTCTAGGTGAATCAAAGGTCAGCGAGAGGCACTAAAATATTATAAGAATAACAGGTACAGATGGCAAACTTGTAGCATGTATATGAATTTCAGTAGTACTTTGAGAAACATTACTAAGCTTCACATACCATCATTGTCTGTGAGACAGATATGTACAGTGTAGTGCCCAATTTTAGTAAGATTTTCCATTTTATTTTGGTTGGTTTTTCTTTGTTCTGGGGAGATGAGTGCTTTAGAAAAATAAACAGGGACATTCCTGTGACAGCTCAGAAAGCAAGGTTAGAATAACTGAGCCATGTGTTTCAGAACTGAGTTCTGAAACTGAAGCAGCAGCAATAGTCAGCTCAGGCTCACCAAGCTGCTCATACGGCTCCATCTTTTTATGGAGCCTGAGCTAATGAGTCCACATGTGTCTCTGTGTACTCCATGTACCAGCACACTTTGCACTGGTTTGGGGGTTGTCTATAGTGACAATATTACATGGTGTATGTTGTTGGATTCTGAGCCAGAGGATGTAAGACATTTTTTTTAAAAAGCCAAGATTTTGAATTCAGTTTGCGATTCCACTGATAGCCTGTGTAGATACTAGAGATTGGATTTACTGTAGTGGTCTAGGCATGGTTTATTGTGCTGGTTTCTGGTGAGGAATAGGTGTACTGCAGCTTGAGAATATTGAAATTTTCTGGATGTGGAAGCTTCCTGTTCATTTATATTGTGATGATGTATTGTATCTGAGAAATTTTAAGAGTCCTCTCTAAAAACATTTATATGAAGTGTTATCTGGTGATGTGACCAAGTCATTTGCATTAGCAAGGAACTCAATTGTATTCTGAATTCAGAGCTCTGGTCATCATTCATGGGTGTGTACCTTTTGAAAAATTGTCCTGTCCATACAGATTAAAGTGAAGGTTATTTTCATCTGTCCATCATCCTCTGTATGGCTGGATTTAACTTCAATAAGCTAACCTCATCTAAACCTGAGAAATTTTAATTCACATCAATAACTCTGTCATCAAATGCAATGCAGGATTTATCACAGGATACAGAATGTCATGGGAACACTTCACTCAGTAGTTGTTTGGAGGCATTGAAAAGGGAATATATTGATCCTGTTGTCCTTTAATAACTGCTGTTTAACCCTGGTGAGTAACACCTTGCTGCCACTCACTCCCATACAATGAGATGGGAAGAGAATCAGAAGGGTAACAGTGCAAAAATTAATTGAAAAATTCAGTTGAAGAGAGTTTAATAGATAAAGTAAAAGCTGTGTGTGCAAGCAAAGCAAAATAATTCAATACCTGCAGTCAGCAGGCAGTTGTTTAGCCCTTTCCATGAAAGTAGGGCTCTGTCACATATAGTGACTCCTTGAGAAGACAGGCACTGTAACTCCAAATCAGCTCTCAACTAAAGAGTAACTATTACTACACTTCACATGATTTTCAAGACAGTTCATAAAAAGCTTTCAAAGCAGAAGTAAATTTGTTTAATAGAACCAGTCTATATCATGAAGTCTTGAAAAGATCTCAAGGGCTTTGAATTTGTGTTTGGAGAATCTTTTCTGGACAAGACAGCATTCCACTACTTTTCTTTCAAAATGTTTCAATTTTTGGAGACAAAGTACAGCACTCTCTTGCAAGTGTGTTAAAGAGGAGCCCATTACATTAATGGGGAGTGCCTTCATGATTCAAAAGGAAGACTTCTCAAAAAATTACTTCTCTCTTTCATTAGGACTTTTATGTAATATCAGCCCAAGAAACAGGGATCCTGCAAACAGCAAGTCTCTAAAACTGGGATAGCCTTCTGGGTTTGTTCTCCCTAGCTCCAACACTTTGTAAATTCTGTTCAGTCCTTCAGGGGTTACTTAGTGACCTGAGAAATGAACCTTGCAATCCCAAGCAGTCCAGCTCCAGGGAATACTTTCTAAGGTTTTGCTTGGTAGCTAAGGACCTTAAGTGCTCTGAGTCCCCAGGGCTAGGATGGTTTTGTGGGCAGATCAGCCAGTGTTGTTAGTTCCACAGAAGGCTTCCAAACATACCAGACCTTCTAAGCCAGAATTCCCAGTCACGTGGATCTGAGACTGAGAGTTTTCAAAAACTCATGTAGGGCCTGCTGTGTAGGAGAATCATGCCTTGGGCTGGAGCAGCAGTGGCTGCAAGCCCTGCTCTCAGATGGCTCACAGAGCTGTCAGGCTCCCGACTGAGGGGCTGCCACTCTGGTCCCGGTAGCACAGGGACAGTCTGAGAGTGGACTCCCGGGAACCACAGATGCCTGAAGTTCCCACAGCTGTGAGGTCAGTGACATTCACATCCTTGTCAGCATCTTTGTTGCTACAGAGAACATATGAACACTGAAGACATTTAGGCTGCACTGTTTTAATACCACCCTATGTAACTCAGAGTTTTTGGTTAGAAAAAATTTTGAGTGTGTCTTTCAATGGGATTTGGATTGAAGCCTTGTTTTTTGCCTGTAGAAAGGAAATCCTGCTTCTCAGTCTGTTCTGTTTCTTACAAATTGATTGTTACAGAAGTTTGCTCATAGTTGTGAATGGGCCAGAACTTTCACTGGAATCATATTTGAAGGACCAGTCATTGTCATAGTCCACATGGTGTTGACATTTTTATGCCGAAAGTGAAAAAAAGTTGTGTCTTTCTTAAAGAAGGAACTAGAGTATGTGAAAATGTTTGTACTTTACATTTGATAAAGTTATCATTTGAAAGAAACATGTACACTTCCCCTCACCCCAATTTAGTTCTGTTTGTAATCTAAGATAAAGAGAAGGAAAGTTAGAAAGAGGTGTCTGAAGATGGAGCAGACTGCAAACGTTTTGTATCAGTATTCTTTTCACTTTAGCGTCTTCTAAAATGGATGAGTCTGATGCCACTCTGTGATATGAATCAGACTACATCTTCCAGAGAAAGCTCAACAGGACTTGTTAGACAGACAATAGCAGCTTTTGACCAAGAACATAAGGAAACTAATTTGTCATGAATATGGAGGCAGACTGCGCTGATCTTAAGAAAACCTGCTTCATTCATCCCACAGAATTTAGTGATTGCCTTTTTTTTGTAATCAGACTGCCATCCGCAAGACTGCACAGCAATCAGGTGCCCAAGTCTCTGTGGCTTTTCCCACTGCTATTTCTTGTACCCTTTGCACAGTGTACTGTTACAATATTGGGAAAATTCCAGGATCTCTGAAGTTGGGGCAGTTGTCTGATAGCTATATGTCAGAGTAATGGGTGATAACAAGATTGATGAACATAGATTTAGCTGATGGGTTGTGTGTGTGTATGTTTGTGCCCAAAGGTTAAGATCGTCTAGAAAGCTGAAATTAAGTCCTGAAAAGAAAAGACAAAATGTGTCTTAAGCTGACAGTCTGTGGTAAGATGCCTCAGGCAATGACTATAGGTGAGAAAATCAGATACTGGAGATAGGTCAGTCTGTATGTAGATAATGTGGCCTGAGGCAAGGGTGTGAGTCAGGAAACAAGGATTTCATGCCTGCTGTGCTGCCTCCAGGATGTAGGTCAGGAGGAGCAGGAACAAGTGCAGGTCATCTGGTTAGGAGCGGAGAGAAGAGTGAAATGGCAGGAAGCAGAGATCAAGGCTGAGACATCAGGAAGGAGGAGGAAAATTCTGGAGGACAGATGTAAGTCTAAGGACACATGGGACCGTCTGGAGCTGGCTACAATGATTGTCCCTGCAAACTGGCAGAAGGGAAAGATCACTGAGGTCAGTCTCCTGGACCTGCCAGCCTCTCGCCAGGCCTGGCTGCAGTCAGATTGATCACACCAAGGGTAGTGGGAGAAAGACTTGTTGAGGATCCTTGACAACATTTATTTAACAAAAACTTCTCTCAATCCAATATGTTTAATACATTATAGGCACAAAGATTTAAGTTCTGTCAGCATAGTTTGTCTTGTCCTTATAGTCCTCTTTCCAGGGTCAGTAAGGCATATTACTGCAAGATAGACACATAATTGAAATAGGCAGAAGATTTAAGTTAACCAGTGTAAGTAATCTTATTAAAAGAATTTAAAATACTTTCATCTATAAAATTGCACCTTTGGTTGTAATGGGTATCATACTCCAGGTACATGTCTTTATGGGTCTGGAAATCCTAACCTGTGTACCTGGCTAAGCCATTCAGAAACAGAACTGAGTTTCAGCTGATTTTATGTAGATTTTGGTTCCATTAATAATACTGTGTGACAGGTTTGGTATGCTGTTGATCCTTTAACCTGTGTATCTGAATCTCAGCTTATGGCAGTATTTTTGTTGGGAGTCTATAGCTGTTATTTCTATCACAAGAAAAAAGAAAAAAGAGTTCAAATACATAGAATGAGTCTGTGTTGTTAGAGATTTGTTGTGAGGAAGGTAATAAAGGACATGCTGATGTCTGTGGATGAAGGCTGAGAGAGCAGAAGTTTGTGCAAAGTGATGTTAGTTTTAATATCAAATTTATTATTTTTTTATGATGACTAGTCTTCAGAAGAAAATGAAATGGGATTCTGAGTGCAGATAGTTAATCCCTGAACTGCTTATTATTGTTTATTATTTCAAAGGTCTGAACATTTCTTTGAATGGACCTTGTAAAAGTAGTGTCCATGGGAACTTTTAAAGTGTAGAATGGAACTTTTTCAGTATGTTTATGTTAGCATGTCAATCATGAGCAGAAAACCCCAAGGACTCAAGCAACAAGATGACTCAAAAGTCATCTCTTGAAGCTTTGATTTTAGGAAACACAGTAGAGAGAAAATCAAGTTTTGTAGGATGATGCTGTTTTATTTCTTTCCAGACCCAATTTTTTTTGGATAAATTCTAAGAAATACTGTACAGTTTACTTAGCATATCAAAGATTCAGGTTTTTTTCTTTGTGTTTTCAGATATAGCTAGACTATAAAAGCAGACTAGCTTTTACAACTAATAAAAGTACTTTAGTATTGACTCTATGATGATAAATGTTTAATTTGATGGTTCATTCTGTATATTTGTAGTGAGATATCATTAATAAAATTCATATTTATAAATTAATTTTAAAGTTTTTTATTGCATTTCCATGGGCATCCTTATGTTATCATATTTAACATGAATTTTTTAAAAATCTAAGTGTCCTAGTTTTCAGCTGGAAGTTGGAAACACCACTAAATTGTCATTCTTCCAATTAGGAAAGAATATGCCTGTGTTGTCAATGAAAAAATAATGGTGTGTTGGCCAGGTCCCATGGCCGTTCCTTCTGTAGAGATTTTTCAGACAAGACGTATATTCAGCGTATAAACAAAGTGTCTCTGAGTGTACTGCTCGCATTCCACTTCTGCACAGACCTCTCTCAGACTTCCTGGGGAAATGGAGAAAGCTTTCTTGTGGCAGCATATTGGTTTTCAGTCTTGTGTACTCTAGCAAATTTCATAACTAACTTCTCAGTGATGTAGTCCTGCTGCTTGTAAAAGTGGTGTAAACTGTGTGTAGACAAGGGTAAGGTTAGAATGAAGAAAAGAAGTGATAAAAGTGGCAGAGCGAGATACTATGGTTTCTACTTACTTTCTGAACACAGATGGAATCTGAGGGCTATGCTGCCTTTTAAATTCCCCCTATTTGTAATTTCTTCATGGTTAATCACATTTCTGGAAGCCTCAGAGAGGTTTTCCTCTACTTTGCCTCTCAAAGAAACTTTTTTGGATAGTTGCCTAAGTCATAGCCCTTTGTCCCATTAAAGCTAATGCTATTGCCTTTTACTAGAGTTATTAGTGCAGGGAGCATAATAGCTGTAAAGGTAGGGCATTTGCTAATAAAGAAACTCAGATTATGGTTTTTATAATGCTTCAGATGAAGTTTCCTAAAACAAAAGTAATTCCATTTATTACTTTTGGCCTGTTTAAACAACATTCATATAAATATAACTTGTACAAAAGCCTGAGTGTAGGGTAACTTATTTCTTAATATATTTAAAGACAAAAATCCAGCAGAATTAAAATCACTCTTGTTTATAACTCTGCTGTCAAAATCAAATGCTTTTAGTCTTAGCAGGATGTATGCTCATCCTTAATTTCTAAACTTCCTTCCATTTGAATCCTAGTGTTTCAGCTTTTATCTGGGGAGGTGGGAAACCTGACCTTTCAGTGAGCCAGCCAAATGCATGTCTTCTTCATGGCTTACACAAGGCATGTCAGTTATGCATTTTGCCACAGTTTGTAGCTTTAAACTGAGCAGCTGTTGCCTGACTGTTAGTTTGGACAAGTGCAGCGTGGAGACTTTTTGTGAAAGTACCTGCTCTTCTGGCATTTTAGGAGGAATCTAAGATTCAATGGAAGGCACATTTGCTGGTAAGATTTGCCCTTCTGTGGCCCATAGTATCCAGTTCTGATTACATACAGGGAGTTAAATCAAAGTGATAGTTTTATTTCCAGAGAAGTAAATTGTGTGACCGTTTTCTAATCTTATGTTAGATCTGTAATGGCTGCATTTAATAATAGTGCTGTAAGAACACAAAACTGTTTCTAGGTGGAAAATGAAGTAAGGATTTAATATAAGCAATATGAAATAATGTTGTAACTGTGTATTTTGTATTTCAGTTTGTTTGAAATGGAATGCAATATTTCAAGTAATTTAGGCAAATTGCTTTGCATTTATTTGGTTCACATTGCCACTATTTTGATATTAAATTGTGGGACATTCCTTTGTTTCTTATTCTACAAAAAGCAAGTGTCTCTTACAAAATTGCTGGACAAAATATGAATTTCGGTACATTAAAAAGTACTAGAACAAGGTAAGTATTTTTTTTCTAAAGTATATGAATTACCCAAATGTTACAAGTTAGTAACATGTTTTTGAATATAAATGCACTGCTGCTTTTTTGTTTAGTGAGCTTTTCTTCCCGGATCTTCAGTATACAAGTTTATAACTTGCAACCAGTTTTTGTTTCGCATTTGCTTAAGGGAGTTTACTTTTTTCATTTCTGACTGACACATATGCATAGTAGCATGTAAAAGCAATGTTTTGCTCCTAACTAGTCATAAGGAAACACCTCTATTTGCATGTTTTTTTAAAGTGGCATCTGTAACTTGAATGAAGGTTCATAATATTTTATTATGTGAAAGGAATGTCTTTTATGGACTAATTCTCCCATTTCCCTAATCTGGCTATTAGCTACAGGCTATGACAAACATTCACAATTCAAAGTGATAGTACCCATTGCAATAGGAAGGTTGTCTTGGTTGTCAACACTGTTATTCTCACCTCAGTGATTTAGACAGCACAGAAAAAAAGCACCCTGATACCAAGTGTATCTGTATTAATTGCAAAACAGTGGTTTTGTGATGTCTCTATTCAGTCAATGATAACAAATCTGAGATACCTAGAAGTATTACAAGAAAGGGAGTGAAATTTATTTTAGTTAATTTCAACTCAGACTCCACTCTGCCTATTGGCTGTTTTGTAATGTTTTTAGCTTTGATTTGAGGCTGAATGATGTAAGCATTTTTCTAATAATTAAGTTGATATGAGGATTTTTCTTAGGGCGTAATTGGTTTAACTTTTATTTAAGAGGATTCATATTGACATAGTTTTCGAATGGTTAAGTATTTGCTTTTGAAACACTAGTTATGTACATAAAGCATTGCTACATATTTTAGCAATTCTGAAATAAGTAATTTGCCAGGAAGATCTATCAAGCGCAAATTGAATATGTTTCAAAGGAACAGTAAAAGAACTAGGATACAATTTGATGCTAAAAGTACCTTTAATTTTTTCTTGAGCTTAATTTTAAGGACTTTGCACAACTCTACAGTAATCACGTATTTTTGTCTACATTTCCCATGGACTTAGTGTGACAGATTTCATGCACACTTTCAGATTTCTTTGTAAGTGTTGAGATCTTCTAGCAAAGGGGTAAATCTGATGCTGTTGCATTAGGTCTCCTCTTCTTGCACTTTTCTGTGGGCTGGAGTGGTGTCTTCTGAGAGCATTTTTCTTTTAGAGTGGAAAAGAATTCCCAATCTGGAAAAGCTATTGCTTCAAATGCCTTTTATTATGTTACTGTTAGCTTTAGAGAAGACTCGATCTGGAGTTGTTCACTTGTATTTGCTTGTTCAAATTTAAGTTGCAAAGTTCTGCAGAGAAACACAGCAAAATGGTCTTGTGGAGGGCCAGGAGATGGACTAGATGATCCTTGTGTTCCTTTCCAACTCAGCAAGTTCTGTGATTCTGTGAAAAAAAAATTTAATATGGATATTTCCTTTTAAAAGCATAACTTATTCTAAAAATTATTATACGGTTTTTTCAAATAAATTACTCTTCTTATGAGTTTCTAGAATTCTTAAGATGTAATTCAGAAGAATTCAGATTTGAAACATCATTGATCTTTGGGACTTGATTCTGAAAATAGGTATACCTAAAAAGAAAGCTTTTGCCATATTTGCTGTGAAGAGTTAGTTCTGTTCTTGTGTTGATGTAAGCACTTGGCCAATAAAATGTATTTTATCAGCATATTGTTGGGAAAGTAAGAAAGTTCATAGAATTGCAAATTGATGTCAATGGAGACATTTAGCTGGTCTGACATCCGGACTGTGCGTCTCTATTCTAAGCTGAGTAGTTGAAAGGCAGCTGTGCTACTGTACAGCCTTCTGAAGAAGCCTGAGAACTATCATCTGTCCACATGCCCAGCTTTTCCAGTGGTCATGGACACTCCAAGATAAAGAAGGGTGGCGCTTCTCGTTTGAGTTTGTCTGGCATCAAGAACCAACCATTTGTTAGTGTTATGCATTTTTTTCTGCTGGATTTAATTATTTAAAATCTGATCTATTTCCCCTGTTGGAAGGTGCTTACATATCTACTATCGTCAAGTTTCCTCTCAATTTCACTTTATTGAACTGAAGTTATGCATTTCTGATCTAAATCTCTTTCTCTGGGTCTCACTATTCAAGCCTGAAATAATTTTATAGCTCTCTTTGCATACTCTGTGGTTTATCTGTGTCTTTAAAAGATACAGAAAAGATAACTGTGTATTACTGGTGTCATTATTAGGGCTGGTTTTGCCAGCTCCACCTCCTAGAAGCTCATAGAAAAATTTGGTTTTAGGGTCCCATCTTATTTCATCAGAGCCATTAACTTTAGGAAAGCAAAACTCCTTTTCATACACAGGATTTGCAGTTCTTATGTCTAGAATAGTTCCTATTTCCAATAGATCTATAATGTATATAATACATCTATAATCTACAACTTGGCTACTTGCTTTTCTATTAAAGTCAGGTAAAATGCTTAACTGCCATGTAACAGTCCTGGAATAATTTGGGTTGGAAGGACTGTGCTGGTCTTAAAGACAAATGTGCTTTATTTTCCTAGTTGTTTTATTTTCTTGCTATATAAACAATATTGTTGCCATGGTTTGCCCTAACTCCGTTTAAAACCTTAGCTGCAGTAGCAGTAGCACCACAGGGAAAGAAGAGAAGTGTTAATTTTTGCTACGTACTTTTATGGAAGGAATTAATTGCGTTTGAAGTCTTCAGGTTGAGATTTCTTAAAATCTGAGGAAGGTACTAGTTTTGAGTTTGTTTTCAGATGGTAAAATCACTAGCTTTGAAAGTTTTCCTGTTAGGAGAGGACTGCAAACACCCTTTCTAGTATAATCTGCTAAAGCTTAGTGACAAAGACACAATTCATTAAGGAGTCTTGTGACTGTTTAGAACAGCTTTTATGTACCAAGTATATTAATCCTGTGAAAGCCAAATGTAATAAACACTTTTTGTTTATTACAAGATAGCTAGTTTCAGCAGTATAATATATAGCTATACTCTGTTTGCTTGAACACAGTCTTGTATAAATGTATATTTGTTAATTTGCCTCATGATGCCCAAGTGACATAAACTAAACAAAAACAATTATAGAAAATAGTTGCTTATGTAGGTGCTTATTGCAGGGTTTAGTCTAAGGAGAATTATAGCAATTTACTAGTGAAGTTGTAAAAAAGCTTGCAAGGATAAGTAAGTACTTAGAGCATTTATATTTGAGGTAGGAAGAAGTACCTAATATTGAGGCAAGTAGTAGATGTTGAGATTGTTTAGATCTCTATTATGAAGTTAAGGTTGATTTAATACTTTGTGTAGTCTATTGTTTTACTTCTTTTGGCTTCCAGACATGTGCCTGCCCTGTTCTCTGCTGTCTGCTGTATTCCACTAATCCCCCTCTGGCTTAAACTCCTGCGTCGTAGAACAGATTTCAGTTCTAAGTCACATAGGCCCCTCTACTCTGTAATTTAAAAACATATGAAAGAAAGAATCAAAATCTTTTCAGCTTTGACTTTTTAGCAGTTCTTGTTATTGTGATGAGTTTTTTTCATTAAGCTACATAATATTTTTACTGTCTCAGTACTACAGATTCTTTCTTGGACTTCAGAGTTTTATTAAGCATATCGGCATTTCCACTGGTAGCTCATCTGGCCATGTCTGTACTGCATGGCAGTCATGGTTCTCTCTGAAGTGGTGAGGTAGCCTATGCCATTGGGCCTTCAGTCCATGGCAGCCACTGAAAGTATGTGATTGTGCATTTGATATGTTCTGTATGTCTGTGTAAGGACTTTGATTATGTTGACCTGAGTTTTGCTGTGTATTTCTCTTTTTGGCTTTAAAATGCCTCTCAGCATCCTTTGAGTTGTGCTTCTGGAACAGCCTTTGTGATTCTAGAAACCTTGCTAAGAATTGCTGGCTAGTAGCAATACTTCCTTAAAAGAAAAACTGGCATGATATAATACTTATATAACATCATGAATGTGACTTACTCTGATGGGAAGTTATAAATTCATGTTAATCCCTTATAAAAATAGCATATGAATTTTCCTTAGCTTCCCATCAGCTTCCTCATGAGAAAAGCCAGCTTGTAAAGGGTGGAGGCTGTTACAATCCTTTCAAAAATTTTCTGATAATTTGCATAATTAGATGTTTGCATTGAAAGATACCTTTCAAAATTACCTTTTAAAATTTGGAAATTGCATTCTAGGTTAAGGAATAGCTTCTTTCATTTAATTCTGTAAACTCATTACAGACTCCTTTTCTTCAGTCAGTAAATTTAGCAATGGTAATTGGACTTTGCCAGGTATTGTACTGCACTGGAAACTTGCACTGAAATTGCAAATAAAGAAAAAATGTGAGAGTAAGAGGTGCTATTGCTGCTATTCTAGGCAGAGAGATTGGTTTTACTCTCCCTGAATTATGAGAGGAAGTACTTTACAGAAGAAAAGAGCTGAATTACTTCCCTTCTGAAAAAAAAAAAAAAAAAAAAAAAAACCCAAAAAACAACAGCATGGCAATAATTTTACTTTATTCCTCTGTAGTAACAGACTTTCCTTCTTTTTAGGCTGGCTTCCTCAGTTGTATTTTAACCCTACAGAAAAAATGTTAATTTGACATACTGTACATCTACAATACATATTCACCAATGAGCTTGAGAAAAGACTGTGTCTGGGGAAAAGAAAAAGAACATAAACTAATCCACACTAAAATAAACAATATACATGTATTAGGAAAGCCATCTGTGTTTTGCCTTCGTGGATCCCTTTGCACGTTGTGCATTGTAGTTTCTATCCATGAAATGCTTTCCAGGAGAATTTGACTACCTGCATTGGCAGACTCCTCTGGAGGGTCCCACAGCTTTCATCTGCTGTGTGTCTCCAACTGCTTGTTTGTCTGATATTGCAGAATCTATGTGGCAGAAACATCTTTTGATACAATTAATTTTTTTCCCATTCCTTTAAAGGATTTGTTAAGTAACGTACTTTTTGTCCTGAGAGCACTCAACCCAGGATATAAATATCCATATATAGATATAGATATATCAATATATGATTTTACCTCTGTGTTTCTGTGCAGTGTAAACAGGACACAGACCAAATGATATTTTGTAGGCAGATGCCTAAGGAGGAGTAGCACAGTTCTGGCTGTGTTGGGGCAGAGTGGAGGGAGCTGACCACTGTGACAGTGCTCTGCAGGACATGCCAGAAGAGCCATGGGTTTGCTGCACAGCATTCCCAGTGGCTGCAGGTCATCATCAGTTAATGACAAATTCATTTTCATATCTTAAACATCTCCCTCTCTTTTTGACCAGTTTCAGTTAATACTTTTTAGTATGTCTTAAAATACTTTAAAGCCATTACTTTAATAATTAAGTGTGAGTGCTGAATGGTTGTGAATTATGAGCATTAGCTTTGCCCTTCACCCTGTTAGATGTTAGTTCATAATTTTTCTCCATTTTTGGCAACTTTTTCAGTTAGTGTCCGTGGTTCACTCTTTTATTCTTATGTGAGAGAATCTTTTCATATTTCCTCTGCACTGTGAATTTTGAACTAGGAGGTATAATTACTGCAGTATTTCTTTTTCACAGCATAGAACTCACTGTTCTTATTAACTCTTTTTTAAGTGTCTTTATAAATGATGGTACTGTCTTTAACAGCACTTTGAAGGCCATATTGTTCTTATTAGGTTTTTGCTGCTGTACATTGCTGACACAAAACTATTATCTCAATAATTTTCTTGTGTTCCATTACAGGTTTTTGACTGATGCCTTAGTAAGTCATGCAGTTTTCTCTGATGTATCTTAGGGCATTTCTATGTGTATGTTTTTGTTTAAATACAGGTATATTTCCTGGATTTTATTTTTGTTAGAAATCTAAAAATCTTGGATATCAAATTAAATTATAGCTGCTACAATAAATCTCCTATTCACAAGATGTTCTCATCATCAGGGAATATTCAGAGCACAAAGTGGAGTCAGTAATCGAACCCTCACCAAAACTAAGTGGCAAAGGTGTAGATTCTGTAGGTGCTTCAGTTATGTAGAGGCTGTATTAATATTATTCAGAGTGTAATATAAAATAAGTGAAAAATGTTCCTTAGCAGATAATACAAAGGTGTTTTGTTCACAGGTGCACAATCAACAGTATCTGCTGTTAGTGCTTCTATTCTCTATCCATTTTCTGTGAAATAGTTATGAAGAGGACAGGTCTCAAACAAACTAGTGTTAGGAACAGATTCTGTTTGGGTAACTGATGAAAGCAAGCCAGAATGATGAAAACTCTGAACTGATTGAACATTTTTCAAGTGTATTCAATTCCTTTAAAATTCTTTCACTGCTAAGCTTCAGGGCTTAAATCGGGAACATCTAATCAAGTGTTGTTTTTACTGGATGTGGCTTGGATTAATTTTGTTCCAGTAATCAGTAAGAATAATAACCAAAACACCTTATGCAGCAGATTTGCTTGCCCTTTGGTCTATGTGGAAAATCCAGTAGTGTGTCTGGTCTGTGTGGAAAATCTGGTAGTGTGGCTCATGCACCTGACTGTCTTTCTTTGAAGATTCAAAAGGCAAGAAAAATTAGTTTTAAATGTTGTACACTTATCAGATCTTACTTAATTCTCATATCATTCTTTGATATACTTAAAATTAAGTTCTCAGATTGGCATCTAGTGTTCATCTTGTACTGCTAACACCAATGGCAGTTTTAGTATTTGCTTCACTTGGTATGACACTGAAGCCATAGGAAATGTTCTTACCATTTTTACCTTGAAGGACTGTATTTAATGATTGTTTTCCTAAATGAAACACTTTTCATTTGAATAGTTATTTGAACTTGGCCATTCCTGCGCAGTATTTGGGAAACTGGACCAAATGGGAGCAGACCATTCCTCTTTCCCACCTATCCTTGAAGGGTCACTGTCATATAAAATCTGGTCTTCAGGATAAGACCAAAGTAAGGATGATGCTTTTTACAAAATGTATTCATGAGGATCTTGAAGCCAAAAAAGAGTTTTAATTTGTGTTTGTGATAATTTTTAAAGGCTGTGCAGCTAGGTGCAAACTTCAACAGATCCTTAATTAAATGCAGGGATTGCTGATGTCAAAGTCCAGAGCACTCAGGCTAGAAAGGAATGCCTCAAGGCTGAGGCTCTGAAACACTGAAAATTCCTGTTGTTGCAGTTTTCACAGATATATACTGTATTATGAATGCTATATTTTGCTGCAGCTACAATTTGTATGCTCTTTGAAAATTAAAAAGTTCCTAAAACAACAACAAAAAAGAAAATATAGAAAATCAGTATCATAGGCCCTTACTTTAATGGGTACCTAACTTTAAATGCATCTTATTTTTAACATCCTTCTTTTGCATAGGTGTGTGTATATGTATTCTCATATTTGTTAGCATTTTCTCCCATACTCATTGATTTATGACAGAGTTCTTTAATTCTTAAAATTGAAAAGCTTCTGCATTACAAAAATGGAAAAAAAATAGAAAGAAGATTAATTTTTACTGTTTTGATAAAAATACTCAAATATTGGAATCTGACTTGCGATTCTTGCACTCTGTCTAATCACTGGATATTTCTTCATTGCAGCATTAACTCAAAGTTGTATGCATTTTAATTTAATTTTGAACAGCAGCTCATGCTTTGATTTTTGGATATGGTTAGGATCAGTTTTGGGAGGTGAGATTAAACCTTGAGTTCTGCTTTAACTCAAGCAGAAACAAGTTCATTTTGCAGTGAAAATTATACAGTTCTTTTCCTACAACACTCTTTTCTTCCAAAGTAAACTCATAAATCCTCCCTTTTGACCATTTTGTGCTTATGGGCTGGAATTTATCTGGTAATTTACATGTCCATTTGTTTAGCATTTGAACTTAACATTCCATATGCTATGCTGTATTTATGTTCAGGTCTTAAAAGGTCTTGAATACAGATGCTGCACAGAGAGCCCTCCTGCTGGTGTGTCGCTCAAGTCAGAATCCTGTTACTCTACCACTGCTGCAGCCTTTAGGAGAAAGAGTTGTGAAATGTATGTGAAAGTGGAATATTTCTGAAATCATTCAGGAGTTTTGCAAAGGAGGGGATTCATTAGATGGGGTTTCATTGCAGGAAAAGAATGAAAAACTTGAAAATACTTAAACAGCGGGTGTGGTGGTATCGTATTAACCTCTTTTCAGCCTTTCCACATATCTGTTATCTGTTTATATCTGTGATATAAAGGTGTAGATTTAGAAGATCAGTCATTATGGCCCAGAATCCCTTTACCCAGCCTTCCTGGTGGTAGTTGCCTCTGAAGCAATGAAATCTTGTGTCTAGTCTTGCACAGTGCGTGCTGCAGCATGCCACAGATGGCATGTTGGTATCAAGCAGCTTTTGAGAGCTAATTTTCAGTCAATCAACCAGACATTCACAGTCTATCTACCAAATTATAATTAAACCTTCTTCTGGCAGGTGTTCTGAAATCAGGATATAGTTTCATGAGTTGCAGCAGTAGGTGAAGGTCCCCTAAAATAGCAGGGCACAGGTGGCCCATTGCCATACATGTAGTCTGGAAGCAGTAAAGCTGCTTTCTGACTAAACATGTAGATGGTGTAGATGGATCTCTTCAGACTTCTGGCAGCACTGCTGATTCATCTCTCCATAATATCTGTAAGTCTGTCTATATTCAGCCAGGCCCTATGTAACACAGGGTGTAACAGCCCTTTGTAGCTGAGGTGTCCATGTGCTATCCTGTTAGCCTCAGGGTCATTTGTTATGGCACTGCCTTCAAAGCCTATTATTTCAGGTGCAGAAGAAATGTTTACTGACTGGGGTTAAAACACAAAAACCACTGTGATTCTTATGCAGATATTCTGGAGCCATTCCTAGTTGTACTTTTCTGCTTGAGGATGCAGTCTCAGTTTTTTTGCTAGCTGCCCTGAAAATGGAAAGGAATTGGAAAGTCAGCGTCAAATTGGATAAATTTTGTGCTGAGATCTTCTGATTTTGCTAAGTCAAAATTAATGATACTCACTGTATCTTTTTTCTTGGGACTTTACAGCCAGAGGAAAACCCAGTGGATCTATTTATTATGGACAGGCTTGTGATTGTTTTTATCAGCTGTAGCCAGTATCAGCCAACCTGCATACAGAGAGGAAATGGTTGGTTAAATGTGTTGGCAGTGTATGGTAATTCAGAGACAAGCAGCCAAGTTCTCTTGTACTCTGCAAAATATTTCCATGAATGACTCAGTCTAGTGGAGTGGTAAAAGCCCTTGGATACACTTCCAGAAATCTGAGCAGCAGTGTGGATGTAATTACACAGGGCAGTGAAGATGTTCACTGGGGATGATGGGAGGCAGGCATGGCAGTTAAAGTGTGGTGAAATCACGGTGATGCTTTGAATTCTTTTCATATATTGTGTCAGTGCCCAGATTTACACAGGGACCCGGAAGGATCGAGTCCAGCTCTTAAGTGCATGGCCCATACAGGGATTGAACACACAACTTTGGTGTTATTAGCACATGCTCCAGCCAACTGAGCTAATATCAGTATATCTGCCTTAGAACCAGGATCTTCTAATCCAGCCATAAACAGAATGTAAATAGGTTTTCAAGCTCATACTTATGGGTAGGAACTTCTGAAAAATGTAAGGACTGCTATGTAATTGTTAACTGCTGATCGTCTTTAAATAAACTTTTTTTTTTTTAATTCTGAATTAATGTTTTGTTGTGCATAGGTTTTACCCTGTAAAAATGTTTACCCAACTTTTTTGTGGTTAAAGGAAAAAAAAATTCTTTCCCCTGCATGTGAATCTCAACTGTCACTTTTTTGGACAACTTAAATTTGTTTCAAGTCAGAAATTGTATTGGCAGGTTGTATCTCTAACTATACAATATTTTCACCTTTTTTTTCCCTGAGATTTCACATGATTGATGTTATAATTGCAAAATTTTAAAAGTGTGTTCACAGTCTGGTTTCAAAACTGAACTCTGCCAGTTCCTAAAGCAGGAAGTGATTTTAGGAATAAGTGACTGTTGTTACATACTCCATATCTTTCTTTTTGCTGAATTCCACTATGCAGTCAGTTCATGAGTCAGGATTTTGTGGTATATATGTAATTTAATTCAGTTATACTTCAACAAGCTAGTTGCCTTTTAAAAAAATCCTTTTCAGAGGTTTCAAAAATCTGTTCAGCAATAAAATCTCAGCCTCAGTAGAAATAGCTGTGTGTTACAGTTTCAGGGTGTTCTATTTCCAGGAAAATTCTTTCCTACAAGTGATGTCTAACTTTTTCCTTTTCTCCTTGTACTATAGAAATTATTGCTTTTTTCACCTGGCCCAATGTGATAACTTGCTGCTGCTCCCCAAGAGAAGATCACCCTCTCCAATATCTTGCTATTACTATGATTGAGTTAAACTTAAAGCAGGCTTTCCTGAGCTAGCTGTGAAGTTTGCTGTTTCTATTCCAAACCTGAAAAGGATCCTGTGACCTCAGAGTGCATCAGTAATCTTATTGGTCTAAGAAAAAAACCTTTTTTTTCTACAGATGCTAGCTCATCTTCTTTTCTTCACGTTATCTCTGTGTCTTCTGCTTGCTGAGGCTTAGGTGATAATGAACTCCAGTTCTATTTAGTGCAGGTACCCTGTAGATCAGAGCTCCCCTGCTAATAATAATTTCCAATTCATGCTGATAGGCAGTTTTAAGAGGTTGCCCATATTGCTAGATTGAGTATACAGAGAGAGAACCTTGTGTCTTCTCGTTCTTTGGTTACTTGACTCATAAGCCAATATGAAGACAAAATGGATCTATTGATTTCCGTGGTTTCTACAGTGAAATTAAACTTGAACTTGATCCTGTTCTGTGTCAAGCTTCCCACTAAGTTAAATATCAAGCTCTTTAATACTGGAGTGAGTTGTTTGCAGTCAAAATTGATAACGGTGATTTCATGTTCATTAAGGGAGAGAGAGATACTTTTAATTAGATAGAACAGAAACAGGAAATTAACAAAAGCTTGTTGGTTTGGTTATTACAGTACCGAAATATGTTGCATCCAAGGAACAGTAAAACAATGCTATCCCAGTTATGCTCATCTGTCCTGGAAGCTGCTGTTCAATTAAACTGCTGTATATTACATAGGTGTCTTCTCCTTAGGGGAGCTTTTATTGTATTTTCCCTCATTTTTGAAAAGAACAGTTCTATATTTTATATATGGATGGCTATTCATCTGTGGCTATTTCTAATTTTTTTTTCTGCGGTCAGTTTTTATTTTCTCACTGTACACATAATCCATATGTTCTCTTAAAGCATATGAACAGTTTGGAGGATTTCTGTAGCATAGCTTACTAAAAAGGTTTCTATTATAATCCATTTATTGCACACATTTTAATACCAGCAGAGAAAAGTGTTTCTCCAAGATTTTTCTATACTTTCAGTTACATTATTATAATGTCATGGAAGCAAAGTCTATTATTAAAAAATGGTCTAAGTTAAAAGATGTTATAATAGGTTAAATAATTACTTTTATTCTTACAGCTATTGAAATCCATTTTTTGCTTTAGAAATTTGTCATAATCATAAGATCTTTGCCTGTAGCCTTCTAGAGAGCGAGCATTGTGTTAGTGATTATAATTTTCACTTTACTGCTTTAAAACAGTTTTTTGAATGCAGAGAGAGAATACTTTTTTTTTTAATCAAAGTAAATGTAGAAAGAGGAGGACGTAAAAATAAAACCAAGACAGAAATCCTGTTATTGAATCTTTCAGTTCATCAAACTTCGTTGAAAGTAGATTTTCATATTCTAGGCAGGCTTACTCTTTTGAGATTGCATTCATTTAAAAAATGTAGTGACTTTTCCCTGGCACTCTGTATTTTTCTCCCATTCTTAAAAAGATTATTCTTTTGTTAGAGAAGAAGAGACCTCTTTGTTCCCATGGGCACCAGCAATGATTAAGTCAGTCCACAAGTCCTTTGTTGAAGCTAAACAGAGGTTATCTTGTTTTGATTAACAAAAGCAATACTTGCTATGTTAGAGATTATCTGCTTCTGCTGTTTATCAGCGGGATAAGCAAAGCTATCAATTTCGGCTTTAGGCAACTTGCAAGTGAATAGTCTGGGTCCTCATTTTCTTGTAGTATTTTTAGCATTAACTTGTGGTAGAACACAAAAACCCAGTTTCATTTACTGCAGCAGCTAATTTTAGTGAGGATTGTATCTTGCCTTAACTGTAAAAAAAACTACTGTGCTTTTGGTCTGAAAGCAGTTCCATTCTGCAAGTTACTCTATGGACCTGGCCATTCTTTGAAGTGCAGAAAGATATTATGGGTTTCCTGAAGAACATAAACTGACAACACAAAACTAGAGGATTTGTGTATTAGACTGGATAAGGAGTTTTATAGCAGAAACAGATCCGTTCCTGGAGTGAAAAATGGTAGAAGTCTGAAGCATACACACACAAAAAGCTGAAAAGATAGTCCAGGAAAAAAAACTAGTTTAATACAGGCAAAGAGACAGAAAAAGGAATAGACTTTCATGCAGAGTGTAAATCACGGAAGGTAGTGAAGTTGAGAATAAGGATCCTGGATTTTCTGTGATAAAACACAGAAGACTGGAATGAGAAAAGATAAAATATCTGAATCTGGAGAGGTAAATTATGCCAACAACCAAGACTTGCAAAGATGTGAATTATGGAAGAATTAAATATTTATAGGTGTAGAAAAAGTCAACAGAAATTAGTTATTCTGCTTACTTAGATAAGTTATTTCTACTTCTTCAGTATTTATAGCCATACTTTAGCCATGAGCTGTGTGCCTTCAGATTTCTGTTTAGTGTGTGTTCCTCTCCTTGGATATCAGCTGCATTTTTGCTGCAGCAGCCTGTTCCATGAGCTCTTACATTACAGAGAGAATTTACATAAATTTCTTCCAGTTTAATGAAGAACTAAGAAATGCTAGTTTGAAATTCAGTGTTTGGAATCAGGAAGTGTTTTATTTATGTTCAATCTTCTTCCAAATCCAGCAATACTAGTGGCTGCTCTTGAATCATCTTGGCTTAGCTTCCATGAAAAGATTTTCTTTTTGACAGCTTCATTTTTCTGTTAGAGTGAAGCTGGTTTATTAAGATTTAATTGTGAAAGATGATAGTTTTATTAAAGGTAGTTTGGTTAAAGGTATTCAAAATCCCTCCACTAGCTTTCTGCTGGATTTGAGCAATGGGCAGTCAGTGAATAGTGAAATCCAGTTCTAATGAGGTATTTATTCCTGGTGGTTTCTGGCAATATAGAGATTTGCTTTAGAGCCAGCCTTAGCTATGGTCACTTTGTGGTGTTAAGCCTTGGTCTTACATGTGAGAGGTTGTACTAAGTGGAGCCTGAAGGGTGGTTATACTTAGGCAAGGTAATGTGCAAAAGATCGTGATCAGTGCTCTAGCCTATTGTAAATTCGGTGTCAACTTTTGCCAGGTTTTGAGGTCTTTGTGCGTAGTGTAGTTGATACTGTGATGGAGAAGAATTATTAAGAATGCACCTTTAAACCTCATCAGCAAGCAGAGTGCCTTGCAGAACAGTTCATCTTCACTCTTATGTTCTCTCTTTCATCAGTCAGTAGGTACTCCTCACAGAGTTATATCTTCCTTTCCTGCCATATTGACAGCTAGAAGGTGTTTACAACTGTACTTACCAAATAATGTTGGATTTGCAAAGCACCAGTATCACTGTGGCATTGCACTGTCCATAGTACGTGCTCCCTGTCTCCTGTGGTACGTGATCACCTGCAACTGAGCCGTGATCTGAGCTGTCTGGGCCAACTCTCCTTTCCTGACCTCAGTGCTTATTCCAAAGACTGGATGTTTCTGACAGCTACAGCTTTTTGTCAATTGAGATGTGCTAGTTTCTTTCTGGGAGTGCATCTTCTGGTGCAGTTTTGTCTGGAAAGGATCCAGTAAGACTAAACTGAAGCACCATAAGTGAGGATGCTTGGGGGATTCACTTCAGAAGTCCATTTGGGATCTAAAATAAATGTACAATATAGAGACAACCAAACACCCTCAGTTTCAGAGGTGCGACACAGGGGAGGCTGGTGCAGGCTGTATTTTCTCTGTCTTGAGTGGGAAGAGCTGTCATGCATGTGGAGTCAGTGAGGCATTGTGACTTCTAGGGAGCAAACAGGTGTTGGTGGGTGTTTGTGAGATGCCTTCCCTATCATGCTCTTACTGAGATAATGCTGGTTGTGACAGTGACAGTTCAGTCCATATATGTAAAGCATATGTAAATACATAATCCTTCTAATATAAAATGAACATTGTATATTGCATTGTTTGTATTTTGGCATAAGCTTGTGTTCTATTGCAAAGTCAAGAATAGTGCACATGAGCTTTTAGTGCTTTTTATGACAAAACCTCTCAGAATAGTTCTGTGCAGATTGAAGCAGGAAACAGAATTGAAGTGTCACATAGAATTGAAGCAAACACGACTGAAAGGGAGCCCAGAATCTCACTGCACTCCACCTGTTGCCCAAACCAGCAGTGACACATCAGTGGTATTCTTAACCGGCCTTTCCCCCCTCAATCTTTCCTGCTGGTGTTCAATGACAGAGATTTCTCGGTATCTACAGATACTGTGCAGCACTTAGTTGTTATCACCAAAGTTACATATGTTCACCATTATATTACCAACATACTGCTTGTTGCAAATTACACCCATTACTTTTTTGCTTGCTAGTCTAGATAGAAACAATTTGTCTTTGTTCTTGCAGAAGTCTCTTTTGTATTTGAACATTTCTCAATAGGTTCTTCTAGCCCAAGAACTTTATTTAGGGCTACAGCAATTTATCATTTGACTTTCAGTAGAATTAAGAATATTGAGAAAAGTCAATTTTCTATCTTTTTAACTTCCCTCTGATTAATAATAGCTTGCACAAAATGACTAAGAGTGGAAAACTCATGTAACATATTTTATGTTTATTGTAAGTGAATTTTAATCAATCATTATGAACTTGTTTTTTCACTTTTTTAGAGGAAAGAAAGGACATTTGCTCCCTTTGTCAAATGAGAGCTTATATATATATTTAAAAATTGGGTCAGAGATAGATTTAGGGTGTACTTCCATTATGTCTGGAAAAAATCTCAGAAGATATTTCATGAAACAATGCAAAAAAAATAAACTCTTTTTTCTGAGAATGGGGAAGAGTATGTAATATGCAGCTATGAATGTTTTTACATTTTAGTAATTCTTGAAAAATTGTTCAGAGAACCCATTCTAAACTTATCTAGTAAGAAGACTCACTCACTATTTTGGAATCATTGTGTTGATGTTTCATGCTTCCCACACAATCTTAGAAAGCTTGCCTTCTTCCTTCTTAGGAAAAGTTTTATTTTTCAAGAGATATAACTGCCGAGATATTATAAAGCTACTATGAATGTTTTGTGTTAACGGATAAAACATGCATACTCCCAAACATATGCATTTTCTGAGAGGAATGAAAAATATTTTGTAGCCTTGGACATTTGGTTTCACGATGCAGCAAGCTCAAATACAATTTATCCTATAACAAGTGGATTATGAAAAAAACGCTGATGCACATGGGTTTTAAATTATCATTATACATTATTTCTTGTGGGAATAGGATCTCAGTGCCCCCGTCAAGGCCTCAAACTGCTTTGCACCGTGGCTGTTATATGGAGGCAAAGCAGAGGCAGACCTTGCTATATGACCCTTTTATTTGAGGCTGTGACAAGGCCATGGGTGCTGGAAGGTGTTTGGATGTTTCTGGAAGCAAGTGTGTTTTGGCAGGTGGCTTTACTGTCTCCTAACTCTAGTTGCCCTCTATCTAGCCAACACGAGATATAAAGACAAGCAGAAAAACCCCATGTAAAAGAACATATCAGGTTGTTTAAATAGAAAGTATTTAGAATATAGTGCATTGCTGAGTACATGAATAAGCAGTTTAACAAAACCAAAATACCAAGTCATCTTGCTTTTGCACAGCACGATCCAAGAGTTAAAGGCAAAAGCTAATGAATTTTGTTTTGTTTTGTTCTAGAACGCCAGGCGTGTACATCTATGGCAGGCTCCAGCGTCCTTGCCTCCAGTGTGGCCGGTATCAGCAAGGAGCTGATGGAACTGCAGCACCTCATCCAGTTCCCAGAGGAGGTTGCCAGCATTCTGACCGAGCAGGAGCAGGAGCTCTACCGCAAAGTCTTACCCATCGACTACCTCTGCTTTCTGACCAGGGATTTGGGTAATGCTGAGTGTCAAAGCAAGCTGCCATCTATTAAGGCATCCATATCTGCTACTATTCTTTCTTCTCCCAATGGTGAACATAATGCTGTAGAAGATCTTGTGACAAGATTTAATGAGGTAAAACAAAACTTTTGAATTGCTTTTCTTATTACCTGATGTGTGGGCTAGTTATTTCCTTTATCTCTAAGAGCTGAATTTAGCTGTAACAACAATTTTTTAAAATAAAAATTAAGATGACCAGCGATTTAGCTAAATAACTTGTACTGAATTTAATAGGAGCCATGTGACCAATTTACTCAGTGAGGCTGGGAAACAGTGGCCTAACTTTTTCTTGCACATTGTAAAGTAAACATGAAGAAAAAAGTTACAGACTTCTGATTCTTTGTATTTATACTGACAGTATGGGGTACAGTTTCAGTCAATTTATTATTTTGTTTAGGTGTGGGAGTTCTATTTATTTGTTTTGGATTTTTGTAGACTAAGCATGATCTTAGGAGTCAGCACAGAAGTATTATAAATTAGAATTTTCTGTATTTTCTGTAATATAACTACACTGATCTGCATTATTTATTTATTTATTTAATCACTGTGTGTGTCTTGAGCATTGTTATACAAAGAAGTGTAACTTGGCATGACATTTTCACAAGCCAAATGTTGAGGTCTTTAGTGAGATTTTATTTTGGTTTTAGGAAGGTGGTGTTCTGAGGAGTTTAATAAAAAATTGATTAAGGACTGAGAAAAGGGTAAAAAAAATCTACCCAAAACCCCAACCCAAATCAAAATCAAACCACTTAAATATAAACTCATGATTTAGCTGCAGAAACATGGAACAGTTGTTTTTTCTTTTGGTAGGATGAACTATTTGCAATGGTAGCAGTTATCAGTTTCTAGAATCCGTAGAAGTGGAATAAAGTGAAGATAAAGTTGACTTAATGCTTTTTTAGTTTGCTATCCACTGCATTCTTATGGTGGGTGAGATGAAAGTCATGCAGGTAACAAAAAAACCCAGCAAAAAATTAAGTAAATATAGAAGAATATGTATTAACCTCCAGTGAACTTCCTGTGTGCTGGGCAAAGAAGTATCAGTGAGTGAATATTTAGCATGTTTCAAAGTGTTCCTTTTTCTTGCCTGTTACTGAGATTTAGCAACTAAAATAGGGCAAATATATTGTCTTCTCTCACCTCGTTCAATTGTGGGAACATGCATGAAAGTTGCAACTACAATATTCAGTCTTTAAACAGAGCCCAAAAATAGTTTAAATTAGCTGCAGTAGCAATACTCAAGAAGACACTGTGGCTGATGTGTCTGGAAGGTGCTGACCCAGCTGGGGCCCTCCTTCCTGTGGGGCTTCTCTTACAGTGGTCACCAGCTGAGGCCAGGGGAGATGAGGTGCACTGGCCAAGCTGGGCTACAGCCTGGTGAGGCACAATGCCAGGGCAGTTTCTTGAGGACATGTTGTCATCAGCTGTACAAATTAGACTGACATGATTGTGTTCTGTCATTGAAGGGTCACAGGATGGAAAAGCAAGCAGGTTCCAAAGAAGTTTTGTCAGAAATGACTGAGTCTGTTCCATACCAATGACAATTTTAGCATTAAAGTTGCCTTTTGATAAAATAGTCAGCATTATCTTTTAGTCTTAGAGGTTTGTGACTTCGCAGTTTTTGTTGTCTAGCGTTCCTTGTTTGGTAATGGTAAAGGATAGTTTTTATATAATTTGAATTAATTCCCAAATAGTCAGTGCACAGATTCTTTGGTATTTCGTGCAATAGATTATTTGAAGTATAATCTGGAATAACTTTTTAAAAACATAGATGTTATATGTTTAAATGGAGTTATTGTACAATATTTACTGCTTGTAATAAATCACTGTTTTGCTATATGCTTTATCTTATTGTGGACTATATCAGTTACCATAGCCAATCACGAGCACAAACTCTCAAAATGCCTTTGCTTATAAATGGAAAGAAAATTCTTGTACGAAGAGTTATGATTTTGTTGGCAAAACTCAGTGAGCACTTGCTGATTTTTTTGGCATTGCCTATAGAAATACTGAAGTGTATTTATAATGTGGAAGCCAAAATTACTTTCAGGATGACAGGCTTCTGATGGGGAAAAACAATTCCATGTCATTGTTCTGTTAAATAACAATTACATTATTTAGAGTATTTTTCATAAAGCAGTATACTTTTTAGTATTTTTTTCTGATGACACATATTAAGGAGGAACACTTTATAATACTTATGTAAAATGACAGTCAATCCTAAAGAATTTTTGGCTACATGCATTCAGTATCAGCAGCTATAAATAAAGCCTGTAGTCTTTAAGGTTTGATTAAAAATGTAATTGCATAACAGTGGAGCCTTGGGCACAACACGTACTCATCGGTGAGACACAACTCATACTTCATTTGCTGCTAATAATATCCAATTGATCTTAGACTCTCGTCAAAGCAAGACTGTATACCAAGCTAAAGACAGATATTCTTTCTTGTTACTAAATGTAACTAAAAGCTGATTCTGAATTAGTGGCTAGTGTGGGAGGATTTGAGTGAAATACAGTAACATCTACCTTTACAAAACTATTGGCTCTAAGTCTCTAAGACTGTGTACTTTGTAGTAGTAGTAATGTATTTTTCTGCTCTGATGGAGCTCTGACCATAAGAAGTTTAGTTTTCAAGGACATAAAACTGTAGGAAGAAACTGTTGAGATTCTGCAGAATTAGCAGAGCCCTGGCAGCTGGGAAGTTAGTGTGTTTTAGGACCCTAACAACTGTAACATACTTTTTTGCCATCTCTCCTTGTTGCGTACTGTGCCTTTCTCTTAATTTAGTTCTTTTCTCTGATTCTTGTTTGACATGAGTACACCCTGCTTCTTTACGTGGAGTGCCATGTGCTCCTTCCTCAGTGTCATGTGCCACAGTCTTCCTGGGATTCTGTTTCTTTTTCTGTCTCTTTACCCCCCCAGGCTCTTGCACCTTTATGACTGACTCCCGGCCACTCTTCTGCCTGTCACCAGCACAGGCACAGCAACCACAGAGACACAAGCACAATGTACATGTTGTAAACATTTATGTTTATGTAAACATTTAAAATCATTTCAATCATTGCTTTATATAAACATGAAAAGAATCTATTGTAACTTGATCTTTCTGGCTTAAGCTTCAAGTAAAAGAAAACCAATAAAACCTTAAAAAATTGAAACATTTAATTTTCCATACTGAGATATGTGTAGAGAGTAATTGTGAGTTCTTAGATTGAAAGTTGCACCAGATTAGAAGATCATTCAGACTGCTGACTGAAGGTAGTCCCACTACTAAACTGAAAATGCAAAATAAAAAGTCAAATGCATAAGGTGATTTTTTTTAAAGATATGGTTGCCAAAAAATAAGCTAAAAAGGTAAAAAAGTTTGAACAGTGTTAGTATGGCCCTGCTACTGGAGTGGGTTCATCACTCATTAAATCATTCTTAAAATCAGTAAACTTAATTAAAATATGGTTACTTATGATAGTTAGTGATGTTAGTTTTATTTTTAATGGTTAAATTTTGAAGATTTTTTAATTGTTCATTCAAAATACAAATTTAAACCTTACTAGCAAAACAGAGACATATTATTTTACTGAAATAATGGAATGTAAATAAATATTGTACTCTGTCTCTTAGTTCAGCATTTTTTTGCAATGCCTAAATGGGTTTGCATAATGCTTTTAAAAAGATTTTGTTTGTACAAATATCAAACTCTTTCCAGTCCTTGTTTGGAATAGTGTTTAATCAGATTTAAAATGGTAAATGTTCTCTGTAAGGTTATATAATTTCACACAAGCATGTAAAGTAAACCATCTGTTCATAAGATATGTAATTTAAAATATTCTGATTTTTAAAATGCATCTGAAAATTATTTTGCATACTATACCAAGAATTAAAAAAAATTTAATAATTAAACCTCTATCAAACCCACGTAAAAATACCAGTTCTGTTCTATACACAGAACTGTAAAAAAATAATATATATACACAGATATTCATCAATATGAACTGACAGGTTTGTGCACAGTTAGCAGTGCAGAGGAGCTCACTGCAGCCAGATATTAGTGGTAATGCTGCATACTGATAGTGCTTTTTAATTATTGTTTTTAAATTGAGAAATTGGACTATCCTGATACACTAAGAATTCTTCTTTTAAACAAAATAATGTTTTTCCCTCTTGCCATAATTACCATATGATATCTGAGGAAGATTATTTTCATCTTCTTCAGATTTTACTCACATTTCTTAATTTTTATCAAACAAAATTACTAAAACCAGAATGGCTTGGTTAAATGAATTATAGATTGCCGTGTTTATCCTTTGGATACCTTAAAAATTATCTCCTTGTATGCAGAAACTTTTTATACGCAGAAACTTTTTATACACATACTTTATTTTTCAGTATTAAAGTTTCTTGCTTTCTTCCTCCAGTGTAGGCAGTATTTAAATCAGCTACAATTTGTTATAGAAAGATATCCACGGGTAATTTATGGTAGGAGTTAAAAGAGGTATGTACTGTAATCTTACCTTGTGGTAAACTAGAAGATTTTGTTTTACTTTAGTAATTGTTAAACTTCAGGCAGGCAGCTGTGTTTGGTAATTTCACCTCTGAAAGCTGCATCTCTCAAGTACTATGAAGTTCCTAAAAATGTGATATAAATATAGAAGACACAATTTCTTCCATCTAGCATCACCCACTGAGGTATGTAGCTTGGGAATTGCTGTAAAAGTTTTACAAACTGAAGCACTGGCAAAATGAGTGTAAAACACTACAGATGGTAAAACTGCACATTGCAAGTGGAAATTGAAAATTATTTCCTCCCTCAATAGCACCAATACATTTAGGTTCTCATAAAAAATCAATTAATTCCCATTTTTAAAAAATCACATAATACATTCTCTAGGAGCTATATAGAGGATAGTAAAGAATTTCTAAATAAATAAATAAATAAATATTTATATATATATATATGGATTATCATAATCTTGAGTATTAGAAGACTGAAATAAGAGAATGAGTGAAGAAAATCCGTGGAAAAATTGAGGATACAGTTAATAATTCAACATGCATTAAATGCTGTTCCTTCCTGTGTACTACATGGAGTGAGGTTCCCATAGAGTGAATGATAAACAGTCCTGTATGTAGGTTGCACTTGTACAGAGATATAAGGTCATGTACCATAACTTGAGGATCAAGTTCCATCAGGGGCGTCTTGTGTCCTTCATGTTTTATTAGTAAAAGCAGCTGAGCCTCAGTAATAAGCTATATCCTGCCCCTGACAAATTGGAAGATTTTTGCCTTCATATAGATTTGATTTGAAATCAGTGGTAGTTCAATAATTAGGTAATCAGAACTATAGGCTCATTTTACATTTTTAGTGACTGATACATATTTCCCATGTTTAAAAGTAAGAAAAAAAAACTTGAGTAAAAATATGCCTTTCCTAAATGCATTAGCAATTGCTAACCTGAATTTACTTGAAGTCTTTGATCAGAGTGAAGCCAAAAAAAAAGCCAAAAAACTTCTAAAAAAATTAGTTATTTAATAAAACAGATTTTGGTACAGTTAAAATAGTAGAGATTATATAAAAAGATAATTACAGAAAACCTGAAACCGTACAGATCTTTTTGTACTACAAATTGTAGTACATATTGCTCAGTACAGCTTGCATTGCCAAGACATCTGGTGCAGGTCCTGTGTGAAGATTCAGATTTGAAGAAGACTCCTGTTATCTCTTAAAGTTTGCAAATGAGGCTACTTTCTATATTTCTGAACTTAATCTGGCTCAATGTTGTTAGTGCTTCTGTTAGGGCACCAGAAAATATTTCAGTCTTAAGCAAACATCTATTCAATTTTGCTTATATAGTACTTAATATTATTAATCCTGAAAGACACTCATTTTTATCCATTTGAATGAAAAGACTGATGTTATTATCAACTTGTTTAAGTGGATCGTGTGTTAATTTATTACTTTTCTTGTGTCTTGCAATCATGTGGGTTACCGTAACAAAGCCAGGATACATTTTCTCATGCTTTTCAGACTCATCAGCAGTGCAGCGGAAATCTAATTATAGGTTTGCTGTGATAATTTCTGTTCTGAAGGGAGCTTAAAATGAGTTACATAAGCAGAACCATGTAAGTCAAGTGTGAAAAAAAAAGTAACTAAGGAAATAATGATTACTGTGTTGATACACAGATTGTGATCTGATGTTGAAGTGCTGTCCAACACAAAAACTTAGTCCAGAAACCTTTACTGCTCATTCTGACAAGTACTTGCAATGTATTTTGATCTCCTTGGCAAGGCTACTCCTGTGCAGCCTTTGGCTGGGATGAGCTGTGTGTGCTCAGGAACTGCCTGAGTCGTGAAGCTCTGGTGCTGCTGTTGTGGCAGCTGATGGTGTTCATCCTCAGCTCAGGTGCTCCTGTGGTGCAGCTGGGGAGGTGGCTCTGCCAGCCAACCAAGAGGGAAGTGCTGCAAGAGGAGGTGCTGTTCTGTATCCACTTGGCTGTTTTGTCCAGAAGTCACAGCTTGCCAGGGTGGAACTTCCCTTTGCTCTCATCATCCACCTGCTAGAAAACCCCTGGGTTTAGTGACAGAGCAATCGTGCCACATCAGCATACCGTCTGTGCTACTTGTTTGCCACAGTGGAAAAAACAGGATTCTGAATTCAGCTTCCAGGTGAATTCCATTGCACCAAGAAATAAGTACCTATAGAGTTCTTCTCTGCTTTTCTTTTGTGTGAGGTGCATCTAGCTCACCTGTACACAGACAGCATATGAGGACATCCAATTCTGAATTTCCATTTCAATGAAAATTTGATAAGTTTGTAATTTCTTGAATACCATCTGTTCCTGATGTCCAGGAAAAATTAAAATACCAACATTTCTGAAGCAGGCATGTTCATTATTTCTCAGGAGTGGTTTGTATCTTCAGATGTTCACTTCTGTCCCATGTTTCTGCCCAATCTGTTATATCTGTCTTTGCCTATTCTATTTTAAAATTAAAAGATTCAATTTATTTTTCTTCTTGCTTAGTGAAAGATTTTTAAATGTTTTCTACTCCTGTGTTATTGTCCTGCAACAAGAGGAGTGAGCATGAATGTCGTGGTGCCTTTTGTACCCTTCTTTTGCTCTTACATGCTATACAGCATCTCAAGGCTGCAAAGGCTCACCCATGCTGCCCTTCATAATTTTTTGTTTGCGTTTACAGATTGTAAAAGTTCATCATGCTGTTTATAGCAGTCTTAAACTCTCTATTAAATATTATTTCAGCAAGTGGCTGCCCTAGTTTAAATGTTTCTTCTTAATGGAGAGTCTGAAGTCAGTTGCCTTTTTAGACATCCTTTCTCAATTTTGATACTGTTTTCTCCTGATCATTACATCTTTACTGCCTTTGATTAAAACATACCTGTTTAAAATTACATGATTCTTTAAAATTTCTAAAACTATATGAATCAAATTATTACCACTTTTGGTATTTCATAGCAAACAAATATTATTTTTTGTGAGATTGCATGTTTAGCAGTTGCATTACCTTACAGAGCCATTTCTGGAAAATGAGAATAGTATCCAAAAATAATGTCACTTTATTTCAGCATACAAAAACAAATCTGTTCCACAGATCTGACTGTTCTGTTTCACAATTTCTGATTTTTAATGGATTTATTTTATTACCTTTTATTCTGGTTTTGCCCTCATTTGACCCCCCTGCCATGTAATGCTGTGGTGGTTTCTTTTTTCCATACCTTCATGCTCTTCAGCTATGCACTTCTTTGCTGACTGAGTTTTTATCTTTTAGGAATAACTAACTGAACACATCAAATAAAATTTTAGCTGAATTCAGATTCTCTTTCTGAGCTGCTGCAGTGGTTGGTGTGCTGCCCCTGATGCTCACAACTATTAGAGCATTCCCATAGTCGTTGTCCTCACACCTGAGCACATCTCCAGTGAATTGATTTATTCAAGAATTCAGTCCTAAAAGTGTAATTTTTAAAAAAAAATTATATATAAGGAATATGACTTTTCTTCTCATCTAGACACTTCTCATTTATTGTTTATTGGCCATCAGACTGGTTAAATAGTAACTTAGATTCTTGATACTCTTTGATTGTCCTCCTTCAGGAGAGGGTGGCTCAGGGCACTAAGTCTGTACAGACTTGCATAAATACAAGCCCTGTATATTTTCAGTGGGGTTACTTTCCTGTTAGTGCTAATTCATTTGCATTTTATTTCGCATGCTTGGTTTTTGAAATAAAAGTCTATGGCCTCTGAGGGGTGAAATGATGTTTTCTAATTTTTATAAAACTCTCCTTACACTGGTATTATCTGTAAACACTTGAGTCCTTCAGGACCAAAGAATGGAACACAATGTCAGTAAACAAATCACGTTTCTTGCCTCCTAAGTGTTTACACAATGACAAAAAACAAGCCTCCAGGGAGTCATATTGTAAAAAGAAACAGTTGGTTTAAATTAGGTTTCCATGTGAAATATAGCTACTTTTTATGGATGTTGTGGGAACATAAACTGGAAAGAAAATCTGCATACTGATAAAATGAAGGGTTGATTTTTATTTGTTTAAATGCAAGCAGAATCATGTACTAATGATTCCGGCATTAATTGATTACCAAAGAGAAGTTGGTAGTATGGGAGATGGTAGAGTTGGAAGATGGGATTTCTTTTTATTTATTTAATTTGTGATCTTCCAAACAGATAATGCAAGTTATCTGAAATGTTCAATGCATATAGGAATTAGCAAAACTGTGCATTAAATGCATCTAGTTTTATGACATTAAATAAAACTGACAAATTCCAATTTATCAACTTTCAGTGTTCATATTGTTAACAAGGGTTTATTCACTGTGGGGCTGAGATCTATAAGCCATGTTAATGAGAATTTATACTGCAGATCTCTCCAGCATCTTTAGAAATCAGCGCTAGCTGAAGTTGTCCATTTTCTGCTGTAGCATCAGTGCATATGCAGATTATCTCATATTTAGATGCAGTAGATTTTTGTTTAATAAAGTTTTTCTGAACTAGTTAATGATTTAACTGTTGTCATGTGAATATGTCACTGTGTAAGTTGGGTTTGCAATACATATGTGATTTGGCTATGAACATGTAAGTGGAATTGATACCCTCCTGATGGAAGAAACCAAACAAACGCACGTTATCTGTCAAGTGTGCATGAGTGCTCCAAGTGACATTGCTTTGGCTGACCATACTGTCTGTTTGGTTTTACAAGGTGAGCTCGTGGGTTACCTGGCTGATCCTGACTGCAGGTTCTATGGAGGAGAAACGAGAAGTCTTCTCCTACTTAGTTCATGTGGCAAAATGCTGCTGGAATATGGGCAACTACAATGCTGTAATGGAATTCCTGGCAGGACTAAGGTACTGGCAACTCTTTTGTATAAAATGGCTTTTCAGTGATAGATTGCATTGCAGCTTCTGTTAAGCAGATGTCTCTGGAGAACAATGAAACTAAACAAAAATCCATGGCTAAGCCATATCATCTCATGCTGTGAACTTTATAGTAATCCCTTTTGGAAAAATAAAGCATGCTAAACCCTATTTTTTTTTCTCAAAATGCTCTGAAGACTCCATCATTTTTCCTAATGCATGCTGAATATGTTGCATTAGAAAACGTATTTTTGTCTTGGGTTTTTTGGGAGGGGTTTTTTTGTTTTGGTTTGGGTTTTTTGGGGGGTTTTTTTAGTTTTTTTTTTTTTAACAGAAATTTTTTAAAATGTAAAAAGAATATGGGAAAGCAGTTGTGGTTTATCTAATGAGCTATGACTAATGTAACTTAGGATTGGATTCTTCAGAACATAAGTGAAACATAATCATGGTGATGCTCTAAAAGGATGTCTTAACTGTAAAAAAGAAACTACTGCAAAATGACAAAAAAAAAAAAAACAACAGCAAGACCAAACAGCCAAATCTGGTTTTTAACCCCACTGGTTTACTTATACAGACTGATACTGGGCTCTCATGCTGTCATGGTCTTATGTAGAAGGACCTGCATTATCTCAAGGAGAAGGGAGTAGGGGCTCAAAGAAGCTCATTGTGTGCTTTCCCCTGGAATGACAGGTTCATGTAGGGTCAGGGGAGCAGGAAAGCAGTGCCTTAGCACTGGCAGTTCAGAGGGCAGCAAATGGGACTGAACAGGGAAGAGCTAAGATCAAATTTCCTGTCTCTTGGCTTTGACCCTCGTATAACATGTTTGTGTAACAAAGCTCTAAAGTGTTTGCATTGCTGTTCTTTATGGTTTTGTAAGGTTTGGGCTATTTGTTTATGGTTTTGATATACAAAGCTCATTTGGAACACTCATAAGCGTGGGGAGTATATTTCAGCAGAACACATTCATAATCTCTAAGCCACGTAAGTTATGAGGGAAAACTCAAATCCAATTTAGGGCTTAATTTTGTCTAATGCATCTGCACAGCACCAGAGATAGAGGAGAGGAAGCATTTCTAGGAGAGGTATGGGAAGTGGGGTTAAGGGGAGTCTACTGTGAGTGTATCTTCGGATCTTTTGGTGTCTGAGGCCAGAGGTGGGAAGAAATGCCATATGGTTACATAGATGAGCTCAGAAGGTAAGAGAACTCCCAGAGGTACTCAGTTCTTGGACTTATTTCTGTTGGAAATCAGAATTTCATTTCAGCTACAGCTCTCTGCACTGGCGCCTGAGGACTTGAACATGGTCCTGACTTCCTTATTTCTATGAAAATAAATAATATATTTTATAAACAATTTGGGGAAAAAATCAATGTAAATTTTTAAAAAAAAATTTAATTGAAATCCCCCAACTTTGCCTAGCTTTATGGATTGTTCATAATACAGCTGAAGGAATTTGTAAGAAGCACTCTGTTTTAGCTTTATGCTGTTTCCATAATATTTTCTAATTTATTTATGAGCCCTTAGAAATTTTAGGCAATGACACTATAAAAATGTTAGAAAGCCTGCTGGTACGTTTTGTACAGCTAGCTTTTTATTAAAATGTTAGATACTGCTCCAGTAGATCAGACTGCTAGTTTCCTATTTTTATTTTTGTTCTTTGATACTTCAAAGGAGGGAATTTTCATAAAAATAATGGCCTTGATTTTATTAATTCATTAATTTCTGAGCAGTTATAATTTCCTCTATTATATATATGCTGAGGGTGTTGGACTTGAAAAGTAAATTGTTTAATTTTTTTTAATAAATGTTGTGATCTCTTCTTGCAATAGGTCAAGAAAAGTTTTAAAAATGTGGCAATTTATGGACCAGTCTGATATTGAAACCATGCGAAGTCTAAAGGATGCTATGGCACAACATGAGTCATCATCTGAATACAGGAAAGTGGTCAACCGGGCACTCAATATTCCAGGCTGTAAAGTTGTTCCTTTCTGTGGTGTATTTTTAAAAGAGCTCTGTGAAGTTCTGGATGGAGCATCAAGCCTCATCAGACTCTGTCCGCGATATAACTCCCAGGATGAAACACTAGAGGTAAATGAGATGAATATTCTAAAATGTTGTTATTAGCCAGTGCTTTATTTTATATAACCTTTATTTTATATAATCTTACACAAAGGCATCATCTAATTAAAGTTTTCTAAACCAGACTGTTACTAGACTGATCAGTTGCACGGACCTCAATTTAATTCCCATAGTTCCTTAGCAATTTAGATTTGGTTGTTTCTACCTAATTCAATATCAGAACTGAGAAATCAGCATTAGTAATAAAGGATCTTGTTTATGCTTATGATTAAATATGTAAACCCCAAATGTGTAATTATTTTCTGCTAAATACTCTGACCTTTTCACTTAATTCATTGGGAATTGGAAGTTTTCAGTTTGTTAAAAACAGAATTTAGAAGCTCAGCAGATCAAGCTTTTCCTCTATGGAAAGAAACAATTCTTTTGAGTTTTATTATTGTAGTTTTAAAAGTAAAATGCCCCTGTTAGATGAAAAGTTAAAGACTGAGGCTTTAAAAAAGTTTTCGGGAGTTACTTTAACTTGTGTTACTTGATTTATGAAATGATTTGGTCTGTTTTGGGTTGCAAGTAGGCACAAAATCCCATGGGAAGCAAGCTGGAAATATGCACTAAATATTCTTAATAGTAAAAAATTTCTACAGTGAGAAGTAGATGACACAATGTTGTATTTGTAACTACTAATCTTTTAGATATCTCTGTAGTTTGTTTCAGATTACACTGGACAAGATAATTTCTTACAACGAGTAGGCCAAGATGGTTTAAATAATCCAGAAAAAGAATCAACAACAAACAATATCTTTCAAACTATTCGGAGCTGCAATCGCAGTTTGGAGTCTGAGGAGAGTGAAGATAATGTCAGTGAAGGGAGTGATTCAAGGAAAAACTCTCTGAAGGACAAAAACCGCTTCCAGTAGGTCTTTTTTTATTTACTATCATTACATGTATATATCATGGGTTTAGTCTTTGATTTTTTTTTCCAAGGCTTGCTTTTAGAAATAAGAGCAACTTTAACATCTTCCCTTGTATTTATCCATTTCCAATTCAAACTTTTCTCCCCTGATACTCAACTGCTTGGAAACTCTCTGTATAGCTATATTTTCCCTCATGATGTAATTACTTCCTCTAATGACAAGGGTAAATCCTTTTTGTCTTACACAGAGAGCTTTAAAAATCCACAGTTACAATTACAATTTTGATCTCTAGTGACAGGAATAGCACCAGGACATATTTGTTATCAGAGCTCAGAACATTATATTCTGCATGCTCAGGCAGTGTTCTGGCCCCTTCAAAAAAAAAGTTATTTATTATCCTTCAAAAGACTTCTTCTTTTAAGGACATGTTAGTTTGAGGGGTTTCAATTTTGTCCAGAAAACATTCATATGTGAGTACACATTTTAAGTTTTCAGGCTGCTGTAGTCCTGCTATTTTGCACAGAAGTTTACTTCATTGTGCCCTGTGTAAAAAAAGTGTTCAGTAATCTGATTTCACTTTGAAGACCACTCTTGAAGACTGTACCAGTCACCAGGAGGAAATCCAGCAAATGCTAAGTTTAGGACATCACATGATCTTCTAGAATGCTGCTTTGCAGAGAAGTCTCATTGCAAAGCACATGTAGATATAGATGGGTCAGGTCAGCTTTCAACTGAGTGTGTTAGACTGACTTAAAATTAAGTAACAGAACTGTACTGCTGAGGTGAAGCACTGTAAGCACATGAGGGCTTACATAAAAAAAAACATGCTTAAGTCACTGCTTGAGTTATTTTACTGTTAAGATGTGTCAGAAATATCAATATGTTCAGACCTATCCAACTTATTTCAGCTATTAAACATTAAATCTAATAAGTGACTGCCTGAGAGGCAGCTACTATCTTCCTGTTTAAAATGCATTTATTTCATTAACATGTAATTCTAAATTTAATTTCAAATAAATAACCATTATTTCCTGAAAGAATGGTTTCTAATAGAATTATTCACATCTGGCTTTAGTTGCTTCTGGGAAGTGGTGCACTAGCTTAAGCCAAGAAAGACAGACCCACTTCTCTGCCCACATATGTTATCTCTTGACTTACTTCAGTCCTAACACTATCTTCCAGGAATTATTTTTTGTTAATTAATATGCTTTAAAATCAACTTGCAAATGACGGTTCAAATGGTGAATAAGCTAGGCATATGAACATTTCACTTGGATGAACAAAACAGAAATTAAACTGAGTTCCTTTTTTTATGTGTTTATGAAGTAATTTCTTGGTAAATTACTTATACTTTATCCACAAATATAATCTACTAAATTGCGTTCTAACCTAAATTAGGAATTCAATTTTTTAAAAAATCCAGTGTGAATCTGAAATTAAAATTTAAAATTTAAGTGAACAGAACTATGGATAGGTAATTAAACCTATGTTTCCTAGTTCAGGCTACTGACTACTCAGTTATGAGTATCTGTATTTCTGATGAAGTAAATACTGATTTTAACAGTAAAATACTTGCAGGAGAATACTTCTGAAGTAAGGCTGAAGGGTCAGGTTCTGTTGTACTTGTATAGAGGCTGTGTCTGGTTTATTTTTATTGCTATGAACAGCTGAAGGGTTCTAAGGAAGAAATTTAGTTCTCTTTCTTGTGAGACCTGTCATATTTGCATACAATGTTATAAAATCCAAATTATATCATAATTATGCATTATCTGATAATTACAGTATTGTGGTCATAAAGGCAGAAAAATACACTATATAACATGTTTCTCATTACTCTATAATTGTAAGAAGGATTTTCAATTAGTTTTTCTTTTGATGATTTGGATTAGTATTGTGGAACATGAATGCACCAAAGCTGGTAGGTTAATTTGATTTGAAGAAAATGAAAGGCATCTAATAGAATCAGTGGTTAGTGGGTATAATTACTTTCCTAGTTGCGTTAGCAAATAAGCTCTATCACTCTGTAGTCAGTGACCCAACTAATTATCCTGGATTTCTGAACATGCCAGATAAATATCAAACATTAATCTTTCCTAGAACTCTATTCTGACAATTAATAAATTTTTAAAAAATAAAGATAGGCGGGAAAAAAAAGAGAAATAGGATTTTTATGGAATTGTTAATTATTGAGTGACCTATGAAGATACTCCTGACTTTGAATCATTGCTTCATTAGCCTGATCTTATCTTCACTTTTAAGCTTTTCCAGTTACAGTAAATAACATGTAAAATAATAGAGGAAAACCTCTGTTTTTTTTCTTTTTGTATACGTTGCAATTTTCTCCTCTAAAGTTCAGTCTGTGTCACTGTTTCCTTTCCTTGCCTCTCAGGGCAGCACAAGTAAAGAAAGCCCCTGGTCCAGCCCGGGCTCTGTAAGTGCTCTCAGTAACTGGCAGCGGTGTCGCTTTTGGCAGCTTGTGTCAGGGGCTCCATTTCTGTGTGTGGTTATGTGTGTGTGCTGGGCTTACCTGCTTCTTGTACATTTTAATCTGCAGCATGCAACATGTGAAACAAGGCATAAACAAAGCTCTGCCATTTCTGTCTCTGCTATAACAGGCTCCTCCAGCCATGCACAGCTATTCTCCAAATACATTTTATAGCATTTTTACTGAGACTTTTTTGATTGTTTTGAGGGCACAGGGAGAAAGAGCTGCTTCAGTTGTTTGCTTCATTTTAAAATGTTGATTTTATATAATTTAGGTAAATATTTCAATTTACGTGTCTGGTAAGACTCTATTAAGACAATTTATGTCACTCAGTTAAAATGCATGACTTTTGTTTGTAGGAATATTTCTTAAAGAAACAAAGCTACACTTAAGACTTATGCAGTTATTTTGTCAGTCTCTTCACCACAAGCAGAAAACCTCAACCTACTTGCCACTTTTTTATAAATTTGGTGAAGAGACAGAGATCCCACCAATTAATAAATTTGTAGAGGAATCATTGCTGCATGGAATAAGGGAAAAAATTCAGATTAATTTGTCATCCAGGTAGAGGAGAGTTTGAGGAAAAGCTGATGGTCGTTTGATGGTCGTTTGTGCTGTTTAGCACTGGGGGAGATGATGTATGTGACTTGGAAATACAGCATGAGTCATCTTGACTTTGCTGGTAGGTGAGGGGCAGGAACTAGGAGTACTGTGATGATAGGAAGGGGAAGCAAAAAGGGTAGTAGGACAAGATATCTTGAAGGATATGTAGAAGAAGATGGTTTGGGTTTTATTGCCTGGATATCCTTAGGAAAATGTGCTTTGTTAGTTCTGCTATACACAGAACAGTTTGTCCTTTTTTATGTTCGCTGAAGTACCCAAATATTGAACATTTGTGCATTCATACATGTTAGAAGCTTCTGCAGGGAAGACATTTCATTTAAACTACTTCTTCTATTAGCTTGGTATTGTTGCTCTGTATCTACTCTTTCAAATTTTGGCAAAACATTTCAGACATTTTAGTTGCTGCATACAAGTTTTATGTTAATATTTTCCTTAAGTAAAATGAAATTTCTTACGGAAAGTATCTGATAAAATTCTTTGTGCATTCCTATTAAGGAGATATTTTAACCAGTATTTTACTAGTGTTAATCAGAATATCATATAATGTGAAAAGTCTGCACATTAAATCAGTAATAGAACAGAGATTAGAAGTCCTGTCTGAAATGCATTACATCCTGCTAACAATTTCCACATATGGCACTTAATATTTCAGCTGAAGCAGTTTTACACAGCAGATTTAGAAATTGGAATCACTTGGCTTTAAGAACCAATTAGACACTTTTTATTATTAATGCAAAGTTTGGAAAGTTCTAGGAAAATATAATCATACTGTTTCAGGAGCTACAAGTAATTGTAGCAGCATCTCTTAATTGATGCAAAATTGCAATAACATAAATTGTTATACTTCAAAAACTACACAAGTTCCTGTAAGTCCCAATTATATATAGTGATAATAGTATTCCATTTATTTAAACTACAGCAGAGAAAATATTCATCAAGCATAGCATAAATCAGCACACGTATCACTAAATATAAATCTCTCATCTTTGCTCACATGCAGATTTCTCATTGGAGATCTTTCAGATTCTGAAAGTGACATATTTGAGCAGTTGAAAGAATGGGACACAAGTTCAACAGAAGAGCAACAAAAGGCTTTCTGCCATGGGATAGAACTCATTCCCTGGTACGTGTTGTCCATCAGGGCTGATGTCCATCAGTTCATGCAACAAGGGGCAACTGTCATTCATTATGACCAGGAGACACATCTCTCAGCTCGTTGCTTTCTTCAGCTCCAGCCTGACAATAGTACTTTGACTTGGACAAAACCCACAACAGTTTGCCCTTCAAATGCTAGGGCAAAACTGAGTGTGTTGGGCAATACTGCTGAGCTTGCTAAATACCAGTTTCTTGGTAACACTGGGCTGGTGGAAGGCTTTTTGGACTTGTTTTCAGCCAAGGCTGTATACATGGGGCACTCGGGCATTGATATGCACACTGTGTGTGTTCAAAATAAACTGTGCAATATGTCCCTCGAAGAAAATGGTGTAACACTACTTTATGGACTTCAGACTACTGATAATAAGTTGCTGCACTTTGTTGCTCCAAAATACACTGCCAGAATGCTGTATGATGGATTGCTGGAATTGACTAAAGCTGTAAGAAAAATGAGGAGATTCCCTGATCAAAGACTACAGTGGCTACGGAAACAGTATGTCAGCCTTTACCAGGTAAAAGATGCTGTGATTCTCTATAAAAAAAGTTCAAAGACATCAACAGCTTAATGTAATGCAATTATTTTCTCTCATAAATAAGATTAGATTAAAGATTAACACAAAATCTCCAACTTTTTAACATGGCTTAAGCAGCAAGATCTCCACACAAGGTTATGTCAAACCTTGCAAGTTTTAAATACACTGAGGTTAATTTTTTTTTTCTTACAAAGCTCTTCATGCATTTGGAGTTTTGGAATAAGTATTTTATTAAGGAAGAAAGCAATGGCTGCACTTTAAAAGGGTACCAAAATAACGGGTGATAATAGTTAGGGCCAAAAACATCCCCAAAGCAGCAAACAAAACAGCCCTGGGGAATTCACTCAGTAATCAAAAATTGGTTCCTCAGAGATGTCTGTATTATTGCTTTAGAAACGTGTCCTTATTCTCCTTGTTTTGTTAACGCTGAGAATCTTTGTAGGAGGATGGAAGGTTTGAAGGCCCAACCTTGGCTCAGGCTGTTGAGCTGTTCGGAGGCAGACGATGGAGTGCAAGAAGCACAGGCACAGGATCTCTCACCAAAAGCACTGAGAAGCCCAATGTACAGAGAAACAACACCCTGGGAATCAGCACAGCTAAGAAAAAGAAGAAAGTACTCATCAGGGTAGAATGTTTTACTATTTGTGTGTTTTGTTTCCTTCTTGCAGTCACTGTGTAGCTGTGTTCTGAACCAGAGAAAAGAAGTTAGATAATGATTTTAAAACTCTTTATTGTAGTTTCAGGTTTGAGGATTATTGTTTTCCTAGTTTGTTCTTTTCTCACGCTTGCAGCATTGTTAGAACATGTAGGTGCCGGGATTAGCAAAATGGGACAGAATCTTCTTGCAGCCTTTAGGTGCTACCTCAGTATAAAGATAAAAACTGGTGGTGATAGAAATCTTAACATGTGAAGTGGTGTCTGGAGGTTGGTATAATTTTTTTAATCCTTTTTGTTTTCATATTTTGAAAAACACTACCATAGTTATTCCACATCACATTAGCACCTGTATTATCTTGTGTGGGTGACAGAAACATGACCTAGTCTGTCAGTCTCCTCTTTTCCTGGACAAAACTGCTTCAACAGTAGGCAGGAGAGAGGAAAAGGCAAGACTAGCACCTCTACACTACGTTTTTTAATGGACAGGTGGAAAGATTCTCAAATGACAACATCCATCCTCTTTAGGGCTGCGGTGCAGCAGTGAAATAGTGTAAAACCAGCTGCAACATTCTAGGGAGGCACAATCATTGTCATCTTCTATGTGATGTCAAACTGAGGTAGCACCTAATAGTCCCACAGTTAAATATGTATCTGTTTAAATTGTCTCTTTTCTACTGGGATTGGCCTCACAGGAGTCTGTTTCATAAGGAACAGTTGATTTATCTCATGGTTTTGTTACAGATTGTACTGACATTAAATGGAAAGAGTGGGTTTGTGATGTTTATTATGGTGTTCATTATTTCTAGGGTGAAAGTGGAGAAGCTACTGATGATGAAATGGCAACTCGGAAGGCAAAAAGCTGTAAGGAATATCGTAATAGAAGTGGTTCAGATCCTCAAGATATTGATGAGCAAGAAGAACCAGGTAAATATATTGCTTCAGTGCTTAAAAATCTATCAGGCTCAAAGCCTTTTTATGAAGACAATTTTTTGTATTGTTAAAAATAAACTTATAAAATTACTTTTACGGTTGAAACTCCAAATCTTTGGACTCTGAAATTAATTTCTTTAGTGGTTCATGATTGTTCTTTCATTTAGTTTTCAGTAGCATTCCCTTTCTATTCAGATAAAATACATTTGTGTTGTTCAATACGTACTTTTTTGACTGTTTTGAGACAAAGCTAGAATCATGCTAGTGTCGTATTATGTTTTAATGAATTCTCATATAGGTCTCCTGGGCAAAAGCATTTTTATTGGGCCAGATGTTGTAATTGTGATGAAAACTTTTGTTTTCTCCTTAGATCAAAATATTATTGTTAATGCTTCTCCATCTAACAACCTGCCATCAAGAAGAGCTCATTCTCTGACAGCATCTGGATCTCCCAGCTTAGGAGCTACATCATCTTCACCAGCAAGACCAGTCTCCTCTCCTGTAATATCATCGAGCAAAAGTCAGTCTAGGTAAGGGCAAAATCCATGCTTTGATTTAAAAAGAAAAGAAGCTGCTATTACTTATTTATTATCAAATGTGGGGTTTGTGCCAAACTGGCAAAATTTGACAAAAACAGCACCAGAAATGTCATTAGCCTTTTTGTAGACATCTAAAGCACACTGTAGAACAACACAAGACATTTAAGCTGAAATGCCATGGATCTGAGGATGGCTTTGTAGCAAGTCCCTGAGCAGCGTGTTTCAGTTTATATCTGTTACAGAAGCAGATTGGAATGCTGTTCCAAAACTACACAAATACAGAGTTTAACTCTTTCTCCAGATCTTCTCCAAAACATAGTTATAGGCTTTTTTTGTATTGTGAAAATCCACAGAAATGTTATAGATGTGTGAACTGAAGTTCGGAGGTTTCTCAGCACAAATAATTTCTACCTGGGGGAGTAATAACTTTGGCTGACATTCCTGGTGATGACTGCAGTACTGTCTTGGGAATTGGAGGAACCAATTTGGAATCTTTCTCTTACAGGCCTCTTTTTCTTGAACATTCATCCTTTTTGTGCCACTTAGGCAGTGTATGTTACGCTGTTGCAATATGTGCAGTAACACATTACACTATTATATTCTTTCTAGAAATACTAATGGTAATAGTAGTAGTAATTGCAGTATTAATAATATGTCAGGGATGTGGACAGTACTTTATGACATACAGGAAGACAGTCTCAACAGAGGCTTTTCAGTGCCTTTTTGGAGAAGGAATGCTGAAATATCATTATGAGTATGAATCTTGGGGGTTCCAGGAGAGCAACAATAAAGAATGGAAGAAATTACTGCTGCTGATAGAACATTATATTTGAAGAGACATGTCTTGTGCAATGGTTCCTCTTGTGTATTTCTTCAGGATTGTATTTACACTTAAAATAGTTGGATTTGGCAGCAAGTGTGAGTGGTAGAGCCATCTGTGGACATGTGTGCTTGGGTTAACACTGCTTTGTGAGCCTCTGTGTTCTTTTTGTTTTTCACTGTAATTCACAAACTTGGATTTGTCTTGGTAAGCAATTTTTTTTTTGTAAGGGTGAGAACAGCTTTCTTTTACATCGAACTAAAGAAATACTGCATTACTACCTCTGGAAAATGATTCTGTGTTTTACTTTTTGCTTTTATGCCAAAATAGTTGTTGTCTCTAAATGAGATCAAAAGGCATCAATAGAGAACTCACATTCCCTGGGAAAGGACAGCTAATGTTCCTTTAAATCCTCTCAGGACTGGGTTTCTGCATGGATCTGTGTGTAGCTAAGCACTGTGGACCTCCCCCACTTATCACAGGTTTTCCCTGGCAAAGTTGTCTGGCACCTCAACAACATTGCTTTGCAGAGCAGTCCCAAATTTACTATGACCCTTCTTGCTGGAAATTGCTCAGGATGTAGCTTATGGCTGTTTCCTCTGTCCTGAAGAAGTCTTCTTCAGAACAGATTTATGTGTTTTACCCATTGTCTTGACCCAGTTTTCATGAGCCACTAAGAAATTTGGAGCACTGGAGACAGTTTTATTCTGAACACAGGTAGCTTGCAGCTGCTTTTGTCATTCCTTCAAAGCAGATGGGCATCCGAAGAATTTCCAAGTTCCTTGGAAATCTAATGCCACTTGTCAGGTGGAGGAAGCAGGAAAATGGTTGATAAGGCCACTGGGACACAGAGCACAGGGTATGGAAAACTAGAGATGGGGGCTTTTTTGGGAAGGGAGAGTAAACATCTCTCATTAAATGTCTACTGGTAACTGGTTTAATCCAGACTGCTACTAATTGCAATTTTGGTTGTTGGTGATGGTGTAGTTTTCTTGGGGGTTTTGGCTTTTTTCTTGAAAACCTTTTGTTTGTATTTATTTTCCATTACTCTGGAAGATAATCTTTAGTGATCAGATTGGGTGAAATGCTGAGAATTTTCTTCTGCTCTTGGTCTCCCATTTGGTACTCTGCAGTTCCAGTCTGTTTTCTGGAATCTAGACACTTTCCTCATCGTGGATTATTTTTCCTGTCTGATAAAAATGCTAGGAATTATTTTAGCTAAAAAAAGTTCTGTGCAGTATGTCAGTACTTGCCATAGTGATGTCAAACAAATCGAACATTATCAACTAAAGTAGATGATATTTTTTAATACTTTTAAATCACATTTGGTTTTCAATTGCATGCATCCATCCCATGCCAGGAGTAAACTCAGGAATCTGGTCCAGCATATTTGTGTAGAAAGTCACCTGCTTGCAGGCCTGTCTTTAGGAATACTGAACAACAAGCTGGTCCTGTTTTTCCATCACAGATGTCGGAACTATTTGTACTGAGCCTGATGGCAAAATTTGTAGAAGAATGGATATGTGTATTTGAACATTACAGAGCAATAAAATCTGACATGTGGTCTGATATTTTGAAGGAAATACTGTAACTTGTGCAGTTAATTATGGTTTAAACTAGATAGTTCTTGATATTTATGTTGTTGCTTAGATCCTGCCCTTTCTCAGAATGCTGTTGCTGGCAGATCTCATTCCTGTGACATGTATTCATTGGTGTTTAGGCCCAGGAAGGGGCTCAAGAGCTCAGCTCCTCATTGCAAGTTACTCGATGTAGTTCACTGAGGACTTGTTCATACTGCTCAAGTCAGGGCCTGACTGTACTTAATAGTTTAAATCCTCTAGAAGCCTAAAGATTTTGGGATGTGGCTTTTGGAAATGTGCTCGTTCTACTTCAAAAACCTTGTTCAGGTGCACAACTTAGATTAATGATGTAGTTACAGAACAATCTGTTTTATTATTTCATCTTCAATGACCCTTATACACACCCTGCATTACAGGAATACTGGCATTGTTTAAAGGGAAAATTAGTGTTTTCATTTGTGCCATGTGCATCAGGCTTTCTTCCAGATGAAAATTTTAGATTGCATAATGTACATGATTCATTCTGATGAAGTTTGTGGTTGTCTTGAAGAAAAAAAAATCGCTGCTATAAAGCAAGAAGGTAAAAAGCATAATTATGCATCTTATAAGATGGTGCTTTATTTACTTCTTCCAGATATTCGTAATAAATGCATTAAGGAGAGCAAAGATAAACTGTTAATACACATAATATTTCAATTAAATAGAAGTTTAATGTAACCAAATTACAGCAGTCTTTCTTTCCTTTAGCACATGGAGCAGCAGTAGCTGGCATGGCCGTGTCAAAGGAGGAATGAAGGGATTTCAGAACTTCATGGTGTCTGATAGTAACATGACTTTTGTAGAATTTGTAGAGCTCTTCAAATCTTTCAGGTAAAAGATTTTTTTCTGTATTAATTTCATTCATTCAAGTTTATAAAAGAGGAAAAATTGAACCTTTCTGCTCTTTTTGCAGTGTCCGTAGCCGCAAGGATCTGAAAGACCTTTTTGATGTTTATGCTGTGCCTTGCAATCGATCTGGCTTAGAGCCTGCTCCACTTTATACTAATTTGAAGATTGATGAAAATAGCAGTGGATTCCAGCCTGATTTAGGTTTGTTAAAGAGAAAAATGCAGCTATTAGACTGCTGAGCAACTTCAGTTATTTGCCTTAATAAAATGTGTCTCAGTCAGTCCCATTATCAGTTACAAGTTTTAATCAGAGGACTGGTACCATGCCTCCACTAATATGTAGCTAGCAGGATATAAGACAAAAATGAAGGAAAGGAAAAGTATTCCAGCTTTCCATTACCCAGATATATTTGTAATTGGTAATAGCAGAGGAATAAAACTTGTTGCTGAATGGCTGAGCCCAGGGATCTATACAGGTTGCAGAAGCTCACAAGGACTAAAACCCTGAGGAAATATAGGGAGAAGAAATGAGGAGGCTGTGCCCCGTGTCCCATATGACTGTTTTTTTCTTATCTAACTTTCTAGTGGATCTGCTTTATGTGGGATAAAGGGGAAGGAAGCCTCTGTCCCTATCTACATTCCTCAGTTACCATGATCTAAGTCTGGGACTTTGACTGCATGTAAAGAAAACAGTCTTTCTGCCAAGTAGCTTGTGGGGAGGGTGCAGAACAATTGGCATATGAAACTGGAAGAAGATAAAGGGTGATTGAACAGGAAGGGTGTGGGGCTGCACACAACGAAGGAAATGCTTTGAGGCTGTTTGTAGTGGTGAGAAAGGAGCAGGAGAGTCCTGGGTGTGTAGTAGGCTGTGGATCCCTGTTGAAGGTTCCAGGATTTTGTTCAGAGTAATTGGACACCTATAGCCCGCTCACACGCATGCTTAATGCTCTCTCTTTTATTGTGGATGGTTTTGTTCTAATTTACTGTGTCAGTGCTAAAACACCCAGTGAGATACTTGTGTGTATTGTATACTACATTATATTCTATACAGGATATGTAATACACATAATTGTTTAGCTTATATTTTTATTTCCTCGTTTTTCTTTTAAGATTTGTTGACTAGAAATGTTTCAGACCTTGGTTTATTCATTAAGAGCAGGCAGCAGCTATCAGACAACCAGAGGCAAATATCTGATGCTATTGCTGCTGCCAGCATCGTAACCAATGGTACTGGAGTTGAAAGCACATCACTGGGAGTATTTGGAGTAGGAATCCAGCAGCTGAACGACTTCCTAGTGAACTGCCAAGGAGAGCACTGCACCTATGATGAAATCCTCAGTATTATCCAGGTCGGTAATACAAATATCTTGCATTTCCTTTACACTAGAACTCCTGTTACTTCCACTTTCCTCATTAACATTGTGTGCTGTTCAGACTAGAATCTCTGTAGGTATCTCCTTTCACACTGATACTGTCTATACAGTTTACTTGAATTTAAAATTTAATACTATCTTTGTTTTGGGCTAGAAAATTTTATGGTTGTCCATAAATATATCCATTTTTAATGCAAATGAATAGTTTTATTAGCTATGTGTACTTTAGCAGGGAAGAGATGTCATCACCTAGGAAAAGTGTTCATTGCAATTCTTCTGTTTCTCTTTGTCTGGGACCACATTTGATTGAGAATAATCTTACTTTGGAACTTTAAAAAGCACCATTTCCACATATTTTTGTTTTATTGTAAAAAAAATTTCCAGAGCAAACATGGACATTTTATTGCCTTATGTATCATCGCTGAAGATTTTAGAAAGCATGTAGAAAAATTTTTATTCCTCCAAACATCCGTAATTAATATACTCCAAAATTAAGCCCCCGTTTAGCAGTTAACAAAGGCTAAAAACTATATATAAATATCAACATATAAAAGACTTAAAATACAGAAATTCTAAAGAAACTTCAAGTTGTAATACCACAACTCTCGTTGAGATAGTGGTATGTTGTATTTAAACATCCTAGATAGGAGTAGGACACCTGATCATAAATCTTTCTAAATTTCAATCTAATTGCTGTCTCAGCTTTGGACAGGAGGTTGGATTAGGCAATCTCCCAACATCCCTTTCAACCTGAATGGTTCTTTGGTTTATGGTTATGATTTTAGTATGCTTGTGTAGTGATTTGTAGAACACAGTTTGCAGGCACTTTATTACTTTATCCACAAAAAGACTGGGTCAACATACTAAATGTTTAGTGCTATGAGCAGACTACATATAAAAACATGACAAAGACATATTTCTAAGAATTGTAATTATATATATATATAAATATATATATATATCTTTGATTTTTTTCCTCCTTGTAGAAATTTGAACCTAGTGTGAACATGTGCCAGCAGGGGCTGCTATCTTTTGAAGGATTTGCAAGGTAATTACTTACGTGCTTTTATATGTATATATAGATATAGATATATATGTAAAAAGATGATACTGGTGTATTGATGCTTCTTAGAGAGTCACAAAATGCTCAGCATATCATAAAATTTCCTCACATCTTCTCACTTCTAGATTTTTGATGGATAAAGACAACTTTGCCTCCAAAAATGATGAATCACAGGAGAATGCTGAGGACTTGCACTTTCCTCTCTCATATTACTACATAGAATCTTCACACAATACTTACCTTACTGGCCATCAGCTTAAAGGGGAGTCCTCAGTGGAGCTCTACAGCCAGGTATGCAGCATTGGATTGTTGTGTAGCTTTCAACATGAACTTGTTTGTTTTACTGGCAAGTTTCAGGAACATGACCTTTTTGCTTTGAAAATCTAAATGTCCTAAACCCCTGCTTTCAAAACGTTGGAAAACATGATGTGTGGGAAAGCTGCCTGTAAGCACAGTTGTGCTCAAATGCCTTTTCTAAGGCAAAAAAATGGGTTTAGTTTGAGATTCATAGCATTTAGACACCAGTCGGTCTGACCCAACCTACTAAAATTAGACTTTCCCACAGGAAAGACTGATCTAATATTTTAGTTCATTCAGATGTCAGAAACACTACTGAAATACTGTACATTGCACTGCAACTGCAAAGACAAATTTCAAATAGAACTATAACTTCTAAAAACATTACTTCTAGGAATATACTACAGTTTTTAGACTTTATGCCTGGTTGGTGGTGATCAGGGAAGGAACAATTTCTCCCTTGGGCTTTCAGTTCTGTGTTTGTTTGTATGTATATATTTGTATGTCTGTGTGTTTACAAAATGCTGGAGAAAGCATCAAACTTCCTGTCAGTAGTGTTTCTATTATGCTGAGAGTTAATGACTCACCATTGAGAAAGGACTCATCTGATATCCCATGTGCTCCTTCACCTGGGGTATAGACAGAGAGGTGAGGCTGTGTTAGGAAATTATGAAAAACACGAATGCACTGAGTAAAGCAATTGCAGAGGTTCCTGTAGTAGCACTGCACAGTGATCTTAGTGTTGGTAATAGATGGGAAGTGAGATGGAGATCAACTGCCTTCAAACTTAGCATGACTAAGAAAAGCTTCTTCCTGTCCCTCAAGTAGATGTTGCCAGCTGAAGGGGCACTTTGTTCTGGCTCAGTGTGTCTGGCTCTCATAGAAGTGATGGAGTGCCAGCTATGATCAAAACTGTCTGAAATCAAATTATTCAGGTTAGGAGTAGAAGTAATTTTTCTTTGTTCATGAATGGTCTTGCTGGAAATGAGTTTGATTGTTGAGATCTTTCTATTCAGTAAAATATTAAATTGCAGTACAGATGACAGGCATGCTAAATACTAATAGCAATAATAAGCTGGGCTATCAGAAGGTAGGTTAGCTTATCTCTTCCTTCATCCTTCCTCTTTGCTTCCTTCATTGTTTTTTCTAGCAATGGCTTTCTAAAATAAATACATGAATAATTTAAAAATTGATAAATGAATTGATGGCTGTAAATAGCTTAATATAATTGATTAAGATGGCCTGGCACATTTCCATTTTAACTATCCTCATAGAAGTTTCTTAAGACTTCATTTTCACCCTGTCTTTTATTTATAAAACTAAAAACCCAGTGAACAAACTGCAGGTGCTTTCCCCATAAGCTGTCGTGGGAGCAACCTGAAATAAATCGTCATGTTACTTTATAGCGGTTTTTGCAGGTAGAAATATGGGAATTTTTCTCTGTCTCAGAAAATTAAGCTATACAGTAAGAACCACCTTCTGCAAACAGATTCCTTGTGTACTGTATGATACCATTAATTTCAAAGCTTTATGGAAATTCTCCCAAGAACATACATGCTTTGCTTAATTTTCCCATTCTTTTTCAATGGGAAATAAGGAATTCAGTTAGGGAATGCAGTTAGCTGGGGACTGTACCTTCTGTGGGCTGTTTACTTCACAGAGATTGTCTTTCCAGTGATTTTGCTGAATCACTGGGCTTTCATTCAGCTTTACAATGTCTGCCTTCTGCTTTGATGGCATGATACTGTTAGATGTGCTTACATTGTTCAATTCCATTGTAGGTTCTTTTACAAGGCTGCAGAAGCGTAGAATTGGACTGCTGGGATGGTGATGATGGCATGCCTATCATTTATCATGGGCACACTCTTACTACAAAGATCTCTTTTAAGGTATGCTTGTAATTGCATGTAGAAACAAAAAAATGAGACGTTATTATTCCTGTAGCAAAGGGAAAAAATAATCACCTACTAGAAAAATAAAAATTCTAATGTGCTAAGTTCTAATAGAGTATAAGCTACAGATTATTTCAGATGTGAAATTCTCAGCTGTAAAGATGCTTTGAAGTTAGTTTTGTAGTGCAATTTTCTGTCTTTTTGTTGTTATATAAGTAACAGAAGTATAACACTTGTGTTGTAGCAAGATGCCAGCTTGCTAAGCGCAGGGTAGCCTCTTCCTTCTTGCAGAGGAAAGCAGGTATCTCCCCTCTGAGCTAGCAGTAGGTTATCTGAAAGCTGCAGAATGCTGCCATGTCCTTCCAAAGGCTCTCTCTCTCGCAGGAGGTGGTTGAAGCCATCGACCGCAACGCGTTCATCACCTCCGACATGCCCATCATCATCTCCATAGAGAACCACTGCTCGCTGCCCCAGCAGCGCAAGATGGCCGAGATTTTCAAGGTAGCCATCAGCTGTGGTGAGTCATTCCAAGCACAGGCCCTGGGGTTTTCCATAATACATCACCTGTTCTTGGTATTTCAGAATGTATTTGGAGATAAGTTGGTGACGAAGTTTTTATTTGAGAGTGACTTTTCTGATGATCCCATGCTGCCTTCCCCGGGCCAACTGAGAAGAAAAATCCTGCTTAAAAACAAGAAGCTGAAAGCCCATCAAACACCAGTGGATATATTGAAACAGAAGGTAAAGTCCTTCCTTGACAGCGAGCAGTGAGACCCAACTCTTGCTAGGAATAGTTAATTTGTGTTTGAAGTTTTTGCTCATCCCATATGTACAGCAGAATAATCTAATGCATGTTCATGCTTGGGAAACTCACAGTGGATTGCGGTGCTTTCAAATAAGTAGACAACACATATAGTAAATTATAGCTACAGCTTAACTAAATTTTAGTGTATATTAATTTTATAAGACTTCATAATACAATTAACACCACATGCCCTGTGTGACAAACATAAATTAATCTTCTTCTCTGAGGCTATAACATTTACTATTCATGTTTATTGAGAAGTAGTGCTATGCACTGAGTATGTGTTTATTTACAGTATGTAGTAATTTTTCGTAGAGTTCTGCTTTGTTTCTTTTTTCAAATTCAAGCCAGGCAAACACTTGATTTTTTTATTGACTTTTTGTGAGGGACTGTGCTATTCAAATAGTATTTATTCCCATATGAGAATTTTTTTATTTCTCAAAATTAGGGCTGCATCTCAAGTAGCCTCAATCTAATAATGTCTCTAGTTAGTCAGCTGTTTGAATCCTTGAAAACTAATTGCCTTTACCCAAAATGTAAACACAATTGCATTAGACTTAAATTCTTGTTGTCAGATGAGTAAATCACACTGGATTGTACTAGTATATGGATATTCTCCATCTTTTGAAAAAGTATTTAACTGTTCTGAAACAGCATATCTCAGAATGGAAAAGGGCAGTCTTGAATGATGTGCAACTTGGACATTTTCCCATAATTAATTGGGTTTCATGTCTTATTAAGTGTTTTTCTTGCAATGCAAGTTCTCTTTACATTCAAACTCCTAAAGTGGTATTTTAGCTTGATCTTAACTATCTTACTTATTTTTCACTTAATATATTCAGTGCTTTCATATAAGCAAAACAAGATGCCAACAGTGATGAAAACACTTTTTAACAGTACTTAGCAATAATGTAGTAACTGTTTCTGTTGTAGGCTCACCAGCTGGCACATTTGCAAGCACAGGCTAGCAATGGTGCTAGCAACCCCACACCTACCAACGAAGAGGAAGAAGATGAAGAGGATGAATATGATTATGACTATGAATCTCTCTCTGATGGTAACTATATTTGTTTGCTTGTTTGTTTGTTTGTTTGTTACAGTACCTTCATTAGAACTGTAGTAATAAGACATGAATATTCTAGCTCAGGAATGAGCTGGGTAAGCAGTGTCCTTGCATGAGTCTGAAAAGACTAAAATTCTTCAGCTGGTAGAGAAGAGGACTGAGGGGTGAATTGGAAGCACATTTACTAAGTCATGAAGTGGTGGATTAAGGGAAGCACAGAATGTTATTCATTAGATCTAGCAGGTGCTCAGTGAAACAAATGGATGATCACTCTAAAACAGGTAAAATACTTGTTTGTGCAGCTGGTAGTAAACTTCTGGAATGTGCTGTCATGGGAAATTGCAGAGACAAATGGCATCAGCATATTAAAAAATAAGGATTGGACAAATTCATGGACAGATTAACAAGCAGATATTATAGGTAGCAGCATTTGGTCCAACATCCCTATTGTTCAGCGAATGTGGTTGTTGGGGTGGTGGTTAGTGGTTGGTTGCTTTGTTGCCACTGTTAGAAAGAGAATACTGGGCTAGATGGGCAGCTGCTCTGACACAGCTGGGGATGTTCTCCTGAATGGACAGTGAAGTGCTTCACTCACTGCTCCTTTAATTCTGGTGGGGACCCGTTTAAGTTCTAGGTGCCATGTTCAGAGAAGGTGTAAGGCTCGAGCTTGTCCTGCAGCACAGGACTTCTTTCCAGGTGGTCTCTTGTTCACATTTCTTGCTTCTGTGTTTAGTGATTTAAAAAATAGTCACAAAATTAACAAATGCAGTTCAAGACTTGACACTGCTTGTGGAAGAGCAGTGTTGTTTATGAGTTTGATGTCAATGCTGCCTTCAGTTGCATTTTGCCTGGAAGTTGGCCTAGCTGGCTGCTTGAGGATACTCTTTGTGTGGAGTGAGGTGGAGATGGTGTAGATGTAAATTGCTGTGAAAACTCAAATCTTTGCTAACAGACTTGCCAAGAAAATTTTGCAAACTGATTGCAGTAAGTGACTTTTGAGCAGTGTTCTAGTTAAGAGAAGAATTGAGAAATCTGAAGCTAGCAAGAAACATTCACGCTTTCTAGTATATGAAGGAATCTGCCATGGTTTACTACTTTATTACAATTATTATTTTTTAAGTCTTCAATTATGTTAATATTTTGTTAAATCTAATCTAAATAATAGTCTGTAAACTTTCTAAAAGAGATTCAGTTTTATTTTTCTTACCAATACATTTTTTTGTGTAAGGCTAATAGTTTTACAACTTACTTTTGACACTTACTTTTCATTTCTCTGGCTCTAAATCTTAATTCCCTTTACTCTTATTCCCTCTCTGACTCATTTCCCTGTAGCTGATGTCCTTAATGCTTCTCCTGCTCCTAACAGCCAGGAAGGTAAAAGCCACTTGGTTGAGCATTTTAACTGCATGAAATCAGCACTGCATCTTCAGCCTGTTCAAAGTGACAGTGTGAATATATAGTTTCTCCTTCATAGTATAAATGCAAGCAGATATTCTTATATGGCATTGTTAACTGGTCAGGAACTGTTAGAAGCCTGCATGTGTGACACTCGTTATGCATAAAAAGAAAATGGTCAAAGCATCAGGAATAAATTGAAACCGTTCCTTTTGTGACAACTGCAATATTTTGGTCCAGAAAGACCACATCATTATTAGGTATACTATTCACTGAAAAATATGAAGCTTTGAAGAAGTATTTCTATAGATGTAAAAAATACCTGTGCATAGGAAAGTAAGGAAAGAAAAGCCAAAATTTGCTGTACAAAATGTGTATATATTTGATGGATTAATTTTGCTTGGACTTTGGCATTTTTTTGTTATTCAGGATTATCAGTTGTTTTCAGATGACAAGCTTAATTCATTAGATGGTTTGGTTTTAAAGATCTTCTGAGCACAAAAGGACGTGCTTTAAAGGAAGGGCAATGTCTCAGCCAAACCCAAGCATTAAATTGTTAAATAGAAGGTTACCTCTAGAGGATGATGCTTTGACCAGTAAATGCATTATTTTAGCATTTGATTATTCATATAAGATTCACAGCACTGTCCACAAATATTGTTAATTCAAATTAAATTTCCATTTGAAATTGCTTGGTTTTATGTTTATTAAAATCCCATTAATTTTTAGATAATATTCTTGAAGATCGACCTGAGAATAAATTATCAAGTGATAAACTGCAATTTGAATATAATGAAGAGACTGCTAAACGACTAAAGAAGGCTGATTGTGCTACTTACAATAATAAAGGAAAGGTAGTTCTGCTTTTTCCGCCTTTCTTCTCAGCTGCACTTTGATATATTCCCAGGTTCAAAAGGATTTGGAAAATTTAGGTAACTGAGACATCAGATAGGAAGTGCACTTCAATGAAGAGAAGCAATAGAAAGCATGGAAAGACACCAGAGAAAATAGCCTAAGCAGAACAAAAGCTCCATGTGCTGTTCAAGAAAAGTCCTCGGAGGTTATAGTATATATAGGCTGCTTGGCTGAAAATGAATATTAATGGAACTGAAGATTTCATCTGAATCTTCAGCGTCTTTGTGTTTCAAAATAAGTTTAAAATACCACACTATGATATCAGATAATCACAGCATCTCTTATTAAATCATCTAAAAAAGGAACCAGTGTATTGCTGTTTAGTGTATCGTAGATTCTTCTCAACATGGATGTGTTTTGTCTAAATGTTTGTAGAACTGACTCTGAATAAGATCTTTACACACTACTGCAGAATCAGTAACAGGTATTGATCAGAAATGTGCACATAGGAGGGAGACAGAAATCATATAGGAAGAAAGAAATAAAATATATCAAAGACATAAGATGTGCAAGAGTTCTTCCACATTCAGTAATACTATTATTAAATGTTCTTGATGTTGTCACTCAGGTTTACGACATGGAGCTGGGTGAAGAATTCTATCTTCCACAAAATAAGAAGGAAAGCAGACAAATAGCCCCAGAGCTATCAGATCTTGTCATTTATTGTCAAGCTGTAAAGTTCCCGGGTAAGTACACTGCCCTGTTTTATTGCTTTCAGCTTTCTAATTCCTGGAGACATTGTGTTTATGTTTTGAATTAGTTTGAAGTAGTCGAGGAGGTTCATTCCTCATGATTTGGTAGTCTTCATAATAGCAGCTCCTGGCTGAGAAGTAGTGTTCATAAATTATGTGAATACATACTGTTTGTCATATTAAAATGTTTACAAAAGTGAAATTTGCCAGTCTTCACAACTTAGACAACTGCTTCACTGCCAAATGCCAGATGATAGAAAGCTTTATCTTAAGAGCTCTGAGTTTCCATGTAAGGACCTACTGAATTAAGAAGGAAAATGTTCTTAAGACCCTGAAGGTAGAATGTGTCACATTTCTTTAAGCGACCCCTGTTTAGCGTGTTTCACCTTTTCCTGCAGCTGCATTTTCTGCTCTTTCCCAAGTGGACAGGAGAGAAGCCATTTGCAGGGGTTAAGCACCTTTTCATGGGGTAGGTGAGGGCAGCTACTTGCACACTCTCACTCAGTCTTCATGGAAGCAGTTATGGAAATCAGAGAATCTTCTTCGGTACAGTAGGAAGAATAACTTTTGCAGAGAAAACGAGAGGGAGTAACTAAAGGGATCACTTGTTCAGTACTGAAATATGAGGTTGGGTATATTTTGGCTCATACTGTGTACATAAATACTTGTAAATTGAGAATTTATTGTTTATTGACATGTTTAATGTTTTGAATGAAAAATCTGCTCTTTAGTGGAATGGTTCTCCGTGGAAAAGTTGGCAATTCTGCCAAATCATGATCTTATACAAACAGAACTATAATCAGATTAGAGAAGCTAACCAAACATAAAATAGTGTCAAATAGGCAAGATAAACATGCTGGAAAGTGGACAGACATTCTTTTATAATCTTTTATAACTTCAAAAATTGTAGGTGTCACTTGTAAAAATAATGACTTCTAAAAATTCAAGTCTGATACTCTTTTAAATGAAATCTGCAATCAGATATCTTTCAAGTAAAATATTTTCTTTCAAAGAAAGATATTCAAGATTAAACAGGGATAGTTTGGGTTGTTCCAAGCATTTTGACACATAAAAAGTCCTGATGTTCTGGGAAAACTTTGAAATATTTAATTTTTAATGTAATATTGGTTATTAAAGAAATACCTCCTTTCCTTCTCAGCTTTCTTCCTCTTGCTTTAAAAGAATCATGAATAGAACAATTAAGAAAATTATCTACTTTCATAAATGAACACATAAAGCTGTAGAAATTACTTTTTCAACAGACTGTCTCCTTTGAGACAAATACTGCCTCCTCTGAGGTAATGTAGGCTTCCATGGCCACCATGCCACTGTCTGGATTCCTCTGCTCAGCCAGAGGGCATAAATGTGGTGCAGTGCCCTATGCCAGTGTTCTCCATTAATGATGGAACAAGGCTGGTAGGTCCATGACTGTATAGCTCTAGTGCCTGTGCTCCTAACCAACTCAGAAAATGCAAGAGTTTTGGAAATAGGGAGGGCAGAATTCATGTCAGTGTCTGATCAATGGTGTAAATACTTCATTTCTCCTGTCTTCATATATTTTTGTTCTGTGTTTACACTTGCCTATGTCCCTGAATGTTAGTCACTGATTTGTGACTATAAAAAAGGAAAAGGACCATAATGTTCACTTACCCTAACCTACTGGGTAACACAGACTTCCCTAAGTGTTCCCTGGTCAAAACAAAATTTATCATGTGGAGAAAATAACATTTCTTGTTTATAAAACCGCTGGTAATAAGGAACCCACTATGGCTCTTGTTTCTGAGCTCTTTGACCTTACAGTCCTTGCTTAACTTGAATTTCAGTGTGTTGGATATCATTACACTGTTATGTGAGAGGCTGAAGATCTGTTCTCTGGGGTCACCCAAGAGGACAGTGGAGCACCCCTGACCCTGCTAGTGACACATGGCTCGTCACCTTGGTGCTGAGATCCTTACACAATGAGTAGAGAAACCGAGTACAAAAAAGTGGGATTTGCACCGTCAAGTGGAGGGAGCGGGGAGTCACCTGAGCTCACCAGCATGAAATTCAGTCACCGTCTCCATCAGAGCAGATTATCTGCCCCTATGGTATCACTTTTCAAGAAATTAAAGTGAACATAAAAAGGGGCACCCTTTTTACAGATAAAAACGCTGTAAATTCCCTTTTAAGGTCTGCAAGCCTGCAGACTTTCTGTTGGTCTGAAACACATGGTAAGGTGGCAATTACAGTTTAACCTGCTATGTTACTGTGGTGAGAAGAAGGGCAGGGAAGCTTGCAGTCCTCTGGATTAAGTCTAGAAGCAGTAAAGCAGTGTGCTTATATCTAACACATGAGATGGACACTAAATTCTGTAACTCAAAGAGCATGGCACAGGGATTGTAGGGAAACACAAAACGTTTCCTCTGACACTGTGGTAGTACAGTAGGATTTCTGTACACTACGGTGGGATCTAAGCTGGTCCTACTTTCACCAGAGAGTTGGACCAGATGAATTCCATATCCTTATCGTCCTCTATTATTTTGTGAATTGGAAAAGCTGTATTTTGAAGTCAAGTTTAAATTGGAGTGAAAAATGGAGCTTGTCTGAGGGAAGAGATGTGTAACATGCAAAGCATGGGAAAGACTGAAAAGAAACTCCCAGGTGCAATGTAGCTACCCTGTGGCCATCACACTGGGTTCAGTCAGCCCTAGGGCTCTGCACTGCACTCTCTGGTGATTTATGAGGTTAGTTTGTCTCCTCAGTGCCTGTCTCCACAACAGAATTTTGAAACCTGGATCTTACTTGCCAAATCCATTTGATCCATTGAAAACTGGGTTTAAATAGTGCTGGAATCACACAATGCATAACTCCTCATTCTTCTAGTCAAGTCATATTCTTGATCCCAGTTTCTACCATCTTCTGTGATTTATGTGTATGCTTTGGCCCAAAGAGACAATACATCTCCAACATGGAAAACATTTATGTGTATTCTGAATTTTAGTTATCCAAGCAGTTCCATTGAAACTGTGTGCATAGTTTTAGTAAGTATATGTACACATGCCATAAAGATTGAGAGCTGAAAATTTGCAGCTGTGGGCAGACTTCAGTCAGAAAGAGGCCAATGTGATTTACATTTGTATTTAAAATATTAGTATTAAATCCAGGACTGTCTTTAGGCAGGTGTGAATTGATGTGAATTAATGTGGACTGTTTTAGGAGTCACAGTTAGGCATAAAAGAGTGTATTTTCTTTATTACATTCTATATCACAAATACATCTTGGGTCTCTGAGAGCATCCCACATCTCACTGCTGTGGTTGTCAGAATAATTATTGTGCACTTTCATTTTGATCTGCTATGTGCTCTCTCCACGCCAACAGAAAGAAATTAACCTTAAGTGGGATTAAGTCTGTTTACTTCACCAGGATAAAGGTCATGATTTTAAAGATGATGTTTCTAGAATGCACAAGTTTGAATAGTAATAGCTATACTAGAGCTTTCCAGCTCCACACCTAGTACATATTAGCCATTACATATGTAATGGATTTTGCACACCTAACTGTATTTCCCAACACTGAAATACAAATAAACAGAAGATGACTCTGAAAACGTTTCGAAGTTAAACAGTTTAAGTGACAGAATTTGGGCATATTATATTAATTATATTATATTAATCTTTAAATCATGATCTTGCATTTATTTAATTATCTAGGTATTGTAACCTAGATGAATTCCATGGTATTCACTACTGTACAGTTATTGCTTCTGTAGAAAATATTTTTATTTTTAAAAATTATTTCTAGGATGAATACATTGGGACTGTTACTGCAGATTTTTTAGTATTAATTTGGACCATTTAGTAATTTGAGAGAAAACCTTTATCTTCCTTAAGCCAAAAAGTAAAATGGAGAAGAATTATATCACAGAGAGAGAATTGTATATTGTATTGTTTCTTGAGTTTCTGTATACATTATATAAATACATACATATATGCATAATATATAAAGCCATACATAATATATATGTATATAAAAGTATGTATATATGTAAAGATGCTAAAATTAAATTGTGGAGAAAAATACACTACTTGTCCTGTGTGCTCTATAACAGGAGTATTCATGCCTTCAAAAATAATGTAAAATATGGTGGAAAATGACATGCCCTCTTGGTCATGTTTTTTGGCTCATTTATTTTACATTTATGGGAACAGGCTTGTCAACTCTAAACCCATCTGGCTCTAGCAGAGGAAAAGAAAGAAAAAGCAGGAAGTCCATTTTTGGCAACAATCCTGGCAGGCTGAGCCCTGGGGAGTCAGCTGCTCTTGCCAAAGCATCTGGAAAAGGTAAAGTTAGCATCTTCTTTCACCAGTCACGTGGAATGACACTGTAATCCAACACATGTACCAGACCAAGTTGTTAAAGATCAAATACTTTGCAATGTGTAAAACATTAAACTTTGGAATGGTTTTTCGTTAGCACAGCAGCTATTACAGTACCACTATTACAACTGAAGTGGCGAGTGTGGAATATTAGGATTACTTTATCAGAAATATGATGACTCTAATTCATAAACAATTCAAAAGTAATGTACATTTTAAATGTCTCAAAGCTTAGATTTTTAAAGATATAAGTGAATATTTTCAAAATACGCATGAAAGCCAGGACTGTTGGGCTGGTCCAGAAAATAATTTTTATTGTCTGAAATAGAACTTAGCCGCCTAAAATTCAGCCAAGTCCAAATGTGTAATTGTGCAAATTAGACTCTGCAGGTGATTCAGTTTGTGAACCTGCAAATTGTGTGTCTGCCTATGAGATCTAAAGAAATACAAAGAAAGTACAGGAAAGGTTCTGGAGCAGGAATAAGACCCAGATCCCCTGCCTCTCAAGTGATTGCCATAAGCAGATATTTTGGACTCATTTTCTGGCTCAGGGAGGGTTGTATTTCTTACAGCCCTAAGGCATGACTGCAGCAGACAGGAGAGATTTCCTTCTAGAGGCCAGAGACTAAAAGTGAAGAAATGTGGTGCCTAATTCTAAAGCATATAAGTATTTTTCTGCCTTTTCTCCCTAATTTTTGCAGTCTTTGTAGACTGTCTGTTTGGAATATCAGCAGATGGCTTTCATTCTTGCCTCTCTTCCTCATGTAAAATGTATAAATGAAAAGAAGGGAATCTTATTCCTTTATTTTATTCAGGCAAATGCCAATCAGATATTTATTTAAAGTGGTATAAATTAGGTATTTATTTTCAATTTTATTTAATAAATAAATTATTTATTTATTTATTTAATTTTTTTTTTAATTTTCTGCCAATTTAGTATTTATTTTAAAGTGCTTGTTAGCACATCTAATCGTGGTATTATTTCAATACTTGGATGTTGTGTTTCCTCTCATGGATTGTTCTTACTGTGTGAGAAGGACTGTGACGCTTCCCCTGAGTAGTGTCATTTTCCAGGGTCTCCTTTTTCTACCATAACCAAAGCACACACATACAGAGTAGCAAACATGGAAGTTTTGGAGTCTCTGGCCCTGCAGCTGTTTCTTGAGGGCACTCTTTGTTTTCCAGGTCCTTTTGATGCGATGCGGCAGACCTGGGAAGATCCTTGCTGTCCTTACAACTCTCCAGCTTCGCTCAGTGCCATCATAAGGACGCCCAAGTGCTACCACATCTCATCCCTGAACGAGAACGCTGCCAAGCGGCTCTGCAGGCGCTATTCCCAGAAGCTGATCCAGCACACCACCTGCCAGCTGCTGAGGACCTACCCCGCCGCCACGCGCATCGACTCCTCCAACCCCCACCCCCTCATCTTCTGGCTCCATGGGGTGCAGCTCGTGGCACTGAACTACCAAACAGATGGTAAGGCTACACAAACCCGGCTTGAATACGTTGGAAATGTGATAGAAGGTCTTAAGTCATGAATTTGTATTTTCCCTGTTTACTTTTCCCTGCTTCCCGAGGGACCTTCCTGGATCTGCACCCCAGCACAAGCAGGTTCATACCACAACAATCTGGTCCTTGAGAGAGTGACCACAGAGTCCAAGAGCTTTATGCCAGTGCACCAGGTCCCCTGATAACCCAGAAGTGCCTGGACAGCAACACTTCAATTTTTATATGTATTTTATTGCTGAAGGTTGTATTTGTCTCCCAGGTTCAAGTAACTGTTACCCCTTTCTGATAATTTCAAGCATGAAAAGGTACTGAACTATTTTTTCACTTGGAAGTGCTGCCTTGGATGCTGGTTTAATGTTCATCAAACCATTTTTGGAATATTTGCTATCCTATCTTGTGTTCCTTCATATTTTTGATGGGGGATCCAAACAATGCTCTTTCTTTCTGCAGTTCAGGGCATATTCCTAGAAACTTCTCAGAGAAATGGTGTAGGCAAGCCCTATGGTTAATAAAGACAATGGAAAGGAAAAGAATCAACTGTTTGTAGAGTTTTGTGTAATTACTGGATAGATTGGATACATCAATCACAGCTAGTTCTGTAAACAGGACTAGTACACAATTAAAATAATTTTTAAAATTTTCAAACATGACTTTGTCTTCACTGTTACAGTTTTTCCATTGTACCATTGCTCTCTGTCAGTTTTGGCTGCCTTAATTTCACAGATCTTCCTCTGCAACTCAACGCAGCAATGTTTGAGGCTAACGGTGGCTGTGGATATGTTTTGAAACCTCCGGTTCTGTGGGATAAAAACTGTTCAATGTACCAGCAGTTTTGTCCATTGGAAAGAGATCTTGATAATAAGGAGCCAGCTATATATTCTTTAACAGTAAGTACATGAAAAGGGAATTGCATACAGGCAAACAGATAGATGTAGACAATGTGCAACTACAGTCCTTAACCAGCATTACAGTCATGCTTCTAAATTAAAAAATTGAATCTTCAAATGTTGCTTCCAAAGGTTAGCCTAACTAACAGAAATTGGAGAGGAAAGGAACAAAGATTTGTCTTTATTTTATTGTATTGGTTGATTTATATCCATAGTTACTTCCCCTATTTCCTTCACAGTATTTGCTGAAACTCAGTCCTGAAAGCATTTTCCCCAGGACTACACAACTGTGTAAAATTACACATTTGCCTTGATGTTTTACACATTTGTGAACACTTGAAAAGCCACATAAAAAGCCATTATGAAAAGCTGCACTGAATCTTAAAAAAATATTTTTTGTAAGTTATATAACAAAATACATAATTCATGGATTTGTGGCCAAAAAAATGTACTCTCAGAAGCTAGTCCTTTCCAGGAAATGTGTCAGAAAAGTGAAATTCATAAGAATCAGAATTCTCCCAGCTGTGGTAATTTCACCCTTAATTCTTGTGTTGTGTATGCCAAAGCAAGCCAGAGCTCAGTGCCATCACCCCAGAGTAATGGAGAAGACAATGTGATCCTTTTTTACTACATTACTGGTACATTCTTTCTGGATTAATGTTCAGATGCTTTGAACAGTTGTAGAGTGTATTTTTTCAGAGGAAAGATACCATAGCAATGGTGTTGGGGGTGGAAGGGTTGAGGGAGCTCTGCTTTTGAACTTACTGCCCTAGCAATCACAAAAGTGAGTGTTGTAATTAATTCAGCATGTTAACAAGCTGTTCTTAGAGGTGTGCTGAGCAGTATGTAGCTCAGGACCATGACAGCACAGGGATCACTCCTCTGATTGCTCTCTGTGCTCCTCGGCTGCAGATCGTGTCCGGCCAGAACGTTTGTCCCAGCAATAGCACGGGCAGCCCCTGCATCGAGATCGACGTGCTGGGGATGCCCCTGGACAGCTGCCACTTCCGCACCAAGCCCATCCACCGCAACACGCTCAACCCCATGTGGAACGAGCAGTTCCTTTTCCGCGTGCACTTCGAGGATTTGGTCTTCCTCCGGTTCGCGGTTGTGGAAAATAACAGCTCAGCTGTAACAGCTCAGAGAATCATTCCCCTAAAAGCTCTCAAGAGAGGTATGGTATAGTTCCTAAGCCAAAATGGTCCAGCAGATTCATGGGCTGAATCCTTCCAGAAGGAAATTTTTAATCAGTTGTATTTTTCTAGAGGAGACAGTGAGCAAATACCAGACAACACACCACGGCCTGGCAGTACAATGCTGATCTAAGACTCCTTGGGAGCTGGCAGCTGCCCCAGTGACTTGTAAAAAGTCTAATCCTGTGCTGGGGCATGTGGAACACACCTGCTCTGACCCTCGGGGTGCTCCTGAGGCTATGTTCACCTGGGGACTGGCTGCTCCCTTGGGAAGCTTGGAGTGGTTTCACTCCTGTCCTTTGCCCAAGAAACTGCTGTAACAGCTGATCACTGTGCAGAGGGGAATTGCCCTTCTCACAGCCATGACTGGAGGGGAGGTGAAAAAAGGGTGAAAAAATGGTAAATGAGAGATGAGGAAACATCACAAATTGTGTGACACCTGGGGGAACGAGTTTCCATGTTGCCAGTAGCTCTTTTACATTTGCTTTGTACCAATGTAACATCACACAGGTGTCTGGGTTGGCATATGAGATTTGGCCATACACATGCATTTTCCAATCAGAATTTGGCCTTGCTTCATGCATGTTCTGATATTTAGATATTTTATGTATGACTATATTGAATATTATGGTAAAACAAAGGCAGGTTGCTCTGTGAGCCACTCAGCAGTGGGATTTGTGTTACTGTTGTACAGAGTGTTAAGGCAGTATTGTTACAGTGTTTCAAATCCTCCCTGTGTGGCAAAGTGTAGCTATAAATACAGCACATTTGAGTTTTCCATTCATGAGACTTGTGTCCTAGGATGTGGCAAAGTATTTACAGAAGGATTTTTCCTCTTTAGGCTACAGACATGTCCAGCTCCATAACCTACACAATGAAACATTAGAAATTTCCAGTTTGTTCATAAACAGTCGGAGAATGGAAGAAAGTCCCTCTGGAAACACTCTTCCTGCATCTGTGGTAATTTAATTTTTGTTTGTGTGCCTGAATTACCTGTATTCTTGATTTAATAACTACTATGATGTGAAGATTTATAGGGTAAGAGTGTTCAAAGATGTTTGCCTTCAAATCTGCACATTCTTCAGACATATCTTGATGCCTACTTTTTTTTTTTTCCTTTGGTGGAAGTAAGGTTATCCCACCTAGATAAAACTGTGGGAATGTAAATCTTTTCAAAGTCTGGCTCCTCTGCTGTATTTAGGTATAGAACAAGAAATGTGCTCCTCCACTGGGGGAATGTGGGTGAGCAGTCAGGTTCAGTGCAGCCTCATGCATTCCTTTGTGCATGAATTGTAAGCAAAGCATTTGAGACCAAAAAAAAAAGGAAGATGCAAATTACCAACAACTTTCAAATAATGAGAGTAAAATTGATTTATATTACAAGAAAATATTAACTCTGTAGTTCCATAAATACATACAGATTTATATATGAGCGTGCACATCCATATGTTTATATGTGCAAATATGTATACATACATACAGGTATTTGTATATCTAAAACTATATGTGCATAGATGCAATTTTTGTTTGAAAGCCCTCACTGTTAGGTTACCTGGGTTACTTGTGTTTTGGCAACTTTAAACATGTATTTTATCATTTTGCTGACTCCTAAAGTGTTAGATAAAACCTTCTGAGCTCCCGTGTGCAGAGCAGATGTGTTGCAGATATTACCTCCTGTGAATACATGCCAAACTTGTAACTTGGTGAATTACTTAAGGGTAGAAAGGAAGAACAAATAGTTTGGAGTTTAAAACAGAGCTGTAGCTTTTAATTCAGTAATCTGTATGCTGAATCCAGATATCTGAGCTCACCTAGAATGGGGAATGAGTGATGGGAGGTTGGCCCTTTGTCCAGTGGTAGTTTATGTATTCCCACTGGAAAACTTCCTTTTTCTCCTTTTTCTTCTTTATCTTCAGCTTCAAGATATGATGCAGGCTTTTAGAGGGTTTTTTGGGGGTTTTTAGATGCCTTGATCCATAGTGTAAGAAAGAGCCATGTATTAACTCAACAGCTTTGCTTTGTCAAGGCCCTTACGACTTGTGTGTACAGTTTCTTTTAAGCAACCTAGAAATAACATGCCTGTGTAAAAACATCCAGTAACCTGTTGAATGTTGTCTGAACAGTTGTTTAGCCTGGGAGAGAGGAAAGCTGCTGTGACTTACAAAGTGACAATTCATGGAATTCCAGGCCCAGAGCCTTTCACTGTTTTCAGTGTAAGTGCAGGGACCACGGCTGCACAGCTGCTCCATCAGGTGAGCTTCCTGCTAAACTGCAGACTCTTCATTGCCAGAAGCCACACTAACATCCTTCTGGAACTCTGTCTCCCTGTGCTTCTCACACACAGGGTCGTTGTAGTTCATTCATCACAGCAAGGGCTGCTGTTAGAAATGCATTGCTGTGGAATTAATTACACAGCAAACACAGAACATAATCTATTTTATTGGGAATAAATAATTGGGAATTTTCCCAATCTTGGCTTCAGAGAATGGGTTTATAATCTTAGAACATATTCCTTATTAGATGAGAAAAACAATCTCTCTAGTTGACGGGGGTAGTGGGTTCTCCTTACAGCAAACAGTTCTGCACAATTCTTTGAACTGAAGCACCGTAGGAACAGAGAGTAATAGTTAGAGGGCTAAGTTCATGAGTAGAAAAACCAGTTAAGTCAGCAGGGATTGTTATTCTAGCAGTGGGAAAAGACTGTACTGTCCTGGGATTATGAATAAATTCTCTGGCCAGCCAAAAAGGACTGAAATAATCTTAAATAGTACTGCCTTGTCTGGAATAGTTGAACTGCTTGGCTGGGCTAAAGAGAACAGGACATTACCCTGGAGTAAAATATCTGAATAATAAATAGCACATCAGAAATCCTGCCTGCACTGTCAGAATAGTTACTGATTCTTAAAGCTTCCTTATTCATTCTCATTTATAACTACTAATTATGCTGTGTTTATATTTAGCATTCTTATTGTTGTGTGTTGTCTGTCTTAGCTCTTGGCTACCATAAAAGGCACCGAGTCATGCGCTGCAGACTATTTTCTGATGGAAGAGAAAAGTTTTATATCAAAAGAAAAGAGTGAATGCAGAAAACCACCATTCCAGAGAGTGATTGGTCCTGAAGAAGGGCTAGTGCAGCTTTTAAATAGTTGGTTCCCAGAAGAAGGATATGTTGGAAGAATTATCTTTAAAACTCGAGAGGAAGTAAGTCTGTTTGAGATAAATTATTATTTACAAAGGTACAAAAAATATCTCTTAGTTCCACGAAACAAAAGAGTGCAGTATTTGTTTCATTACTTGGTGAGTAATGTCAATGCTGTGTGCATTATTTAAAAACAAACTTAACTCTTGAGTGAGAAGCACAACTGGACTTTATACACCTGTGTGACACCAGCTGGACCTCCCTCAGCTCCAGTGTCAGCTGTGTGGTGTTTATTCATTATGACTCAATCAAACAGTGACTCTGTTTGGAGAGGTAGTTGTAATTTAATGGAAATCTAGATTATGCCATGATAGGAAATTAGTATAGAGATAATAGTTAAAGGATCCTTACCAAAGGATCACAGATAATAGAACTCCAGAAAACCACCATCAATTTAGATGGCAGCAACTTCATATCTGTCTAGAAAAATTAGGAATAATTTTAATATTAAAGAATAGACCTAAAAGCCTCAAAGGATGATTAAATTATCCATTATAGGCTAAAATAATGAAATAGGTGATTTCTTTTAATTTCAAGGAGGAAGATGACTTTGTTTTACCCTATGAGCAAAGCATCTACAGCTTTAAATATGCAAGTGCCCAGGCTTGTGAGACAGAGACAAAAAAAGCAGGAAAAAGACACTTAATGATCCCATTTGCTGAGGCACTTTGGTCAGTTCAGCAAATAAAAACGCTTGCTTAGTACACAGATTTTACATATATATGTATGTGACAGAGGTCTCTGGTATACTTTGAACTGAAAAAAATATATTTCTGCTTATTTTGACAGAACATTTTATAAAGCTTCAATTTGACCAATTGCTATTACATTACACAAGTCATATTTTGGTTTCCTTTATATCTATTTGGAACAAAAATTACAAGGTAGAAATCTGTTTGTGGAAATCGTGGCCTGCCAAATTCCACTGACTGCAGCACTGCCTCTGTCAGTGTATATTGCCACATGTGTCCTGCCAAGTCCCATTCCTTCAGAAAATGGGTTAAAATCTGCCTTAGCACATGTGAAAATTCTGCTATTGTTCTGTCCTGTGAGTACCTCAAAGCATTATCCACAATTTTGAGCCTTTCTGCAGACAGCAGCACCTCCGTGCTTGGAGCTAGAAATGAAGCTGCAAATCTGACTGGAAAAACAAGGGGCAGGTCCAGTGACAGGGTGCAATACACAACTCATATTTACAGCTGATGAATCCAAGCTGTGTTCCAAGAGTTCCAGGGTGTTGGACAGGAATGCATTCTCTAAGAGAAGGTTCAAGGAGGAATTCTGTCCAAAATCTGCTGTAGTCACTGAAAAGGGAGAGAGAAACATGCAGCCTTTCTCTTGCTCCACACCACAGGAAAATGTTCGCTCAGATTCTGGCTCTCTAAATTCTTTTGGCTTTAGTGCAGGGACAGGAAAGAAAAGAACCCTTTCCACCATCTCCCATTGTACTGGCACCACTACATGACAAAACATCATTTTGTATACATAAGGGAAGGATTTAAGGGACCATTTTTGCAAACATCTCCATTCCTCACCTACTGTGAAAGGTATTTCAGATACTGATTTTAGAAAACAGGGGTATTTATTAGCATTATTATTATTTATTATTAGTAATAGTGGCTTGTCAAAACTCTCTTATAATGTATTTAACAAAATGAAGCTGAGGCAACCACAGAGTCTCCAATTCCCATGTAATAAAACCATTATGTGACCACCAGCTGTTAGTCACCTCTCTGAAGTAAATGGATTTGTCATTTTCTCTGTAGAATTTAAATGAGAGAAATGTTTTTCAAGAAGCAAAGGAAGAAGCAGCCATCAGCTCTGAGGATGACAGCTTCTTTGTTCAGGTACACGATGTCTCCCCAGAGCAACCACGCACCGTGATCAAAGCTCCACGCCTCAGCACGGCTCAGGATGTCATACAGCAGGTAAGGCACGTGCCCACCTCAACATCTGGGCTGGTTGGTTTCAAACAAGCTAAGCTGGGGTTTGTTCTCAGCACTAGCTGAAGAATCAGTTTAGTAGTCTCAATCTGAGGAAATGTCTTGGTTTTTGTTTTGTTTTTCTGCTTTTAAACAGACTCTCTGCAAAGCCAAATACTCCTACAGCATTTTGAGCAATCCAAACCCAAGTGATTATGTGCTCTTGGAAGAGGTGACGAAAGAGCCAGCAAACAAAAAGTCTTCAGCATCTAAACCATCTCAGAGGATTCTCTCTGACCAAGAGTGTGTGTTTCAGGCCCAAAGCAAGTGGAAGGGAGCAGGAAAATTTATCCTTAAGCTCAAAGAGCAGGTTCAGGTAAAAGATACAATACTTTGCAGCAGGTGTTATAGATGGTGTATGAAACTGCTTTCCATGCAAGGGAGACATGACTGGCTGAGGGCAGGTGGAGAGGATAGATTACAGCAAAAAGCAGATTTCCTCTTTTCTCTGAACCTCCCTTACTTTTTCCTTTGCAAAACTGCATCAGTTACATCCAGCAACATGATTCCCTCACAGCCTGCAAATCCAGAACAACCTTTATCTACTACCAGCTTTCTGTTTCTCAAAACCTTCTGGCTGTGCATGCCATGTTCCCCGTCATAATAAAGGACCATTCAAATGGGCAGGACTCAAAAGCTACTGGAATAAAGTCCCCTTTATTCCTGCCTAGTGAAAAAGTTGTTCTGTTGCTTTATCTCAGGCTTTAAAAAATGGCAGGAATGAAGTACATGCCTGCTGGGAGAAGGAGCTGTGTTCTCCTTTCCAGCAAACACCACCAATCCACAGCTGCTGTTGCTTTAAAGTAACTGTATTATAAGCACAGATTACCAAATTTGCTAAACATATCTTTAATAATGCACAATTTTTAATTAATAATTTATTCAGAAGGAAGTGCCTGGATGAAAGCACAGCCATACTGACTTCCTAAAGGGAGGCCTGCTTAGCAGTATGTTAGGTGTTTTCATATTCATTCCTTATTTCCCAGCAAACAAGCAGCTGTTAAACCACCTCTATGATGTTTTTTAATTTTTACAGGCAGCACGAGATGACAAGAGAAAAGGCATCTCCTTCACTAGTGAACTGAAGAAGTTGACCAAGTCGAGTAAGCAGTACCGGGGCTTTGTGTCACCCCCACTGCAGGACAGTCCCCAGGGCAGGGACGAGAGAGCCGCGTGCGCCTTGGCCTTCAGTGACATCATGGAATAATCCCAGACAGTCCCCTGCTGCCACGGCAAGGCTGCTCAGGTATGACACACTGAGCACTGGGAGGCATTCAGTGCAGTGCTCACAGATGTAGCTGATCAAACCAAGTGAGGTACAAGGTCTGACAGAATGGTCCATAAGAGCCTCATACACTGGTGTGCCACAGGCACGATGACATCAGGAAGACCTCCAAGTGAATCAGAATGGTGGAGTTTCACCCACTTTCTCTGTCCATTTAATCCAAAATGTTGCATCCTGGTTGATTTTGCAGTACTCATTTTTATCAACAATTGTGCTTAGTGATGTTCTGTTACTCTTTTTCTCTAGGCCATGGCAAATGGAAGTGAGCAGTAGAGCTTTTTTGTTTTTTGTTATGTACAGATAATAAAATCATTAGGATTGGAGATCTCTTTTTTAGCTAGAACAAGTTTATAGTGTTAATTTCTGTCTGTGGAAATTTTGCCAGAAATGTTTAAACATTTACACTATCCTTTCTGTATCTCTTCAATTTCTTCCATCTTGTTCAACTTCAAACAACTGAAATAGACTGTCTCGTTTATGTGGAGTAAGTGCCACACTTGCCCAGCACTGTACACTAACCAGACACTTGCACAGTGCTACTACAGCACTGTGACAGCAGCTGGGAAGTTGCAGCTCATTGCAAATGAAGAAGAAATCTTTTTCAGTGTTGATAATCCCACCTCACAGATGGCCAATTTAAGATTACTTTTTTTTTTCCTCTATACATTAAATTATTAAAGCATTATTTGACATGCACTGTAATGCTGCTGCTAAGTCACTAAATTAACAGAATTCAAGCACTGTTTTCATTTGCAAGGTATTTCAAATAAGGGATGAATTTGATAGTTTATTTCTAGGCTGCTATAGACCCCCTAACGGATTAAAACAATCTGAAGTCAAGGAAAGCAAAGTAAATGATGGGAAAATCAGATCTTCCCTCTTCTGCATTTGGTTGGGTTTTTGTTTTGCTGGGGTTTTGTTTCATTGGGTTTTCTTGTTGTTTTTTTTTTTCCTTTTTTTCCTTTATTGTCTGAAACCCAAACCTGGAATTTACATGACTGAATCTTTCTGCAGTGCTTTGGAAGGATCCTGCTGTGGACTGAACTGGTCAGCAACTGTGTGCCCTGTGCTACAGATGCTTAATCCAGGCAATGCTGTTGGATTAACATGCAGAAGCCGGGATGGGATACTGTAGATGGGAAAGATGCCTGTCAGCTCTCGGAAGATTCCTCTCTTCCTGTATCTTCGCATCTGCAGATTCTCCATAGGCGGATGGAGAAGTTTTCTTGGACTGAGTGTTGTAAACAAACACGTGTCATCACCCTCCCCTTTTTAAACAAAAGATAATTTTAGCTTGTTGCCTCTAAGGAATCTGAAGGCAGAGAACCAGAGTGTTCTTTTATGTGTATTATATTAAAATAACGCACTTTGACCTGACGATTACTGTTAAACACTGTGTTAAGTGATTGTAAAGAGATTTAAATATGCTGTAACTTCCTTTGCATATCTGTTTAACTTTGGTGAATATACACAAAAAACTCAAAATTATTTATGGTTTATCTACATTAACAAAAAAATGTACAATAGTTGAATACACCTTAGTGGTAGTGAGACCTTGGCAAGGAACATTTTCTTATAAATTTTAGTTTTCCAGTCTTGTGTTTAAAGAAAGAATATTTATTACTGTGTTTCAAAGTACATGCCATTGTATAGTATATTTATCATATACTACTTTTTAGAAAATGCAAACATTTTTATCTTTCTCTGGATTTAGAGGAAAAAATATTAGAACTTTTCTGGTTGTTTCTTTTCAGCACAAGGTGTTTAATACCCAGTACTGACCAAATTCAAAACAATGCATTGGTAAGTGTAATAAACATTTTGAAAATTTGAATTCAAACCACATTTTTCCATGTAGTCAGGAACTGTCTTTTTTTTTACTTGTCTGTTAAACTCAGAGAGTATAAAGAACTTTACACTATAACTCTTAATAATTCTGTTTACATAGAAACACTGTTGTGAATTTTTACGTGTGCTGAATTCATCTTGTGTTAAGTTAGTTGTGGTAGTGTCCTTTTTTTTCTCTCCATGGGAGTTACTGATGTGTTTAGTTATTTAAAATAATCCATTACAGGGGCACAAATTAAACAACTGCTGCAAGCAGCCATCCCTTTGATCTCCCACAAGAAATGTATCTGTGAGGAACAAACTGCTCTGCACATGTTTTTGTTTCACTAGAGCAAACCCTAAACACAGGAAAGTTACAGGCAGTACTCTCATGACAGCTAATGCCCTCACTATGAATAAGAAAGTGAAATAAAAGAAAACAAAGTAATTAACTGGCACATAAACAAGCAGACAGAACCTGCATTCTGTCACCAGAAACTATGAAGTCTTTCACTATACACTACAGAAAATAAGAGTATATAAAGTAGCCATTTACCAAAGCAAAAAAGTGCCCTCTTGAGGTCACTTCCAGCTTTCACGAAAAATAACCACAGACATAAAGAAAGTCAAATTTCTCAGTGGCAGATGCTCTCACAGAGGCCATGCACTTCCCACTGCTCATTTTCCACAAAAGTAATCTAAGTAATGTACCAAGAGTAATGTAAAAGTAATGTACCAAAGCAGCATTTTTCAAATCAGTAACGTGACCCAGCTCCAGCCTCCAGCCAGCTCAGCCTGTCACCCATTACCAATTCCAACAGGAGCAGCCCCTGTGAGGGACATGTGCTCCCTCCCCACGCTGCCCAAGGAAAAGACTGATCGCGAGCAAAATGTTAAGAAATGACAATTTACACATAGTTTGAGATGCATACTTTGCTTTGGAATACTTTGGAATTACATCAACCTGCTGCACAATTCAACGAATGCAAATATTTTTTTTAATATTTGCTTCATTCTCTCTGTTATTTTAACATGGTTGCAGTTTGACACTGAGAATTTTTCCTTTCAGTTTTTTATGGCATTTTAAAGACAACGCTTAATGTCCTGTAGTTTGCCCTTACCTGTTTTGCTTTTTCTTTTTTGTTGGTGTGGTTTTTTGGGTTTTGGAGGGCTTTTCATGTTTAGCAGCTCTGAAAATTCTTAACATCACTTGAAGTATCACAGTAGGCTGGCAGACACCCTTGCTAATTAATTGGATTCAACAAGAAAGTTCTTATACCCATGTTGTCATCCACTAGTGCTTTTCTGTCACATAGATATAGAAACAACAACAAAAAAAACAATAATTGGGAACCAAAGGGGACATGAGTAGTCATATCATACTGTGCACCACAGGCCTAACACTAGCCTGAAGTCTTGTGGCCATTTAAAACCAGAAGTTTTGTACTATTTCTGCTAATACAATTTCTCTAGCTGTGGGAATAGCTTATTAATAAAAGTATCTTCATCATCAATCATAGTCAAAACTTCCTTTTGCTGCTGTTTTATCAAAGTGAAGGGGAACAGCAAAATATTTGGGTTTTTATTTAAAAACCCTAACTCTAGACATCTGGAGCTATGTAAGGCTAATGAACCTGTTCCAGTATTTTTATTAATGTACATGCATCACTCAATTTAAAGTTTAGGTACTGGTAAATATCCAGGTAATCTTTTCTTGGTGAAACATGATATGCTTTGGGGTGAATTTAGGACAGAATTGCAGTGCCCTTTCTCTTGCTGGTTTCAAGCAGTGGAAATACAATACCACTTGAAGCATTAAACAGCAATGGGGAGTTGTTAACTTCTGTGAAAGTCCAGTTGAAGAGCTTTCATATGCTAAATTATTATTATAATATTACTATAATAGGAATGGTTATTCTGTTTAGCCACAGATTTTATTTCTGCAAGAATCTGTCCACACATTCCTATGACAGAACTGACAAAATAACTTTATCCTTTTCCATGCTTTTGGCTGAGTATGGACATCAATTAGGAAAATACATTCATTTTTACATTACAAACTATTTACAGGAAGCAGCTTCCAGGATAAAGTTTGAAACAAAGGAATGTAAATAATCAACATCTTCCAGAAACATGCAGTCTCTGAGCAGTAGCAGGTCTTGCACTGCACATGTCACAGGTGGAAATCTCTTGCTTCTCCTGCTCTGTTGCCTACTGGCAAAAGTATTTTATTCTGTACTATTTAAAAACTGCTACTTTTCTGCCAATTTCTTACCCTTTCCCTTGCAGTGTGTGACTGTAAGGGCGAAAAGCAGGGCAGTCCCAGCTCCTGTGTGCGTGCAGAGCTGCTCTGCTTGTAGGAACTGGGGCTCTCCAGGAGCTGCTTCCTCTGCTGCCCAAAGGGCTTCCTGGTTCTCTCTTACTGACCAAGAGCAGTCAGAACACTGAAAAATACTATCTCAGTTTTCAGTTTTTTAAGCCTAGCGAGACTTTTTTTCTTGCTTACAAATATTACTAGGTGAGGTGTCTGAGTAGCCACTTCTAGAAAGGTGTCTGCTTCTAGAACTCACAGGCTTTCAAGAATTAAACACTTTAACACGGAAATACCTAAATATTTCAAGAACACTTTCTCTTACATTCATAGTTTATTTTCAAAAAGAGAAGGCCTTGCTGGTAGCTTTACAGGGTAAGTCTGCAGCTTCTGAAACTCAGCTGTCTGTTCTGCTCTTCAAATGCTTCAATTAACACCTGGTTTTTAATCACTGTCTGTTACTATTCCACTATAAAACTCAGTTTACTTTTAGGGTAGCCCACTAAATGTACCAATGGTGGCAATTTTTTCCTGTCTGTGATAAATATTTTGTAACTTAGATAGTGATAAACATTTGGCAGAGTTAGCAAATTAAACACAAAAATAAATAGCAGTAAATAGATTTTGCTCCAATAGATGTATAAGCTCTTTCAGAATGACTTGTACAGTTGTCTTCCTCTGCCTTTTCAAGCATGTCAAAATATTCTGACAATGCAACATCACTATGTGCCAGTCTTTGTATGTTTGGAAATTATGTAAAAGGAACAATTTTAAAAGTGACTTTTCCACCTGGACTGTTTTCTCTCTGCTGACTTGAATAAACTGTATTTGTATATGTTGTAAAAAAATAAATGGTTTAAGATGCTAACTCTGTTTTAGCCTTCCTGAACTGACAAAGGTATTGACAAGTGGCCCCCATGGAATTTTGCAAATTTAAATCACATCTGTATTTGCAAACAGTTAACAACTAAACTAAAAAGAACTACTCAAAATCTATGGGAATGACAGCCTAAGCAGAAAGAAACACATGTACAACCACCAGTATCATGTATGCAGGTTTGCAGTCTACATAATAAATATACTATAATACATAGGTATTTTATATGTAAAATATAGCACATAGATATTTTCTAATACCTTAATACACAAATGTCTGTTCTAAAAATGTTTGTAAATTTATGTTAAATTACTTGGAAGTTGGCAAACTAGTGTGATCAATATTGAAAACGTATTAAAAGAGAAAAATTAATTCTAAAACTGAGAAGCATAAATCAGGATAACGAACTAAATACCCTTAAGAAAAAAAAATGTATTTTCTAACTTAAAGAAAAGCTTTGCAAAATTTAATTATCACATCATAGATTAAACACTACAAGAATTAAACACTGCTACTGTCCTTAGCTGTCAGCCAGGGACAGTCCACTACATTCCCCTGTACAATGGAATTCACATAAAGACAATGCTCACCTTTAAATTATTTAATATATTTCACCTGCTCTTTGCAAAGCCAATATGCAGCTGAAAATGGACTCTAAAACAATCAGACAATAAATAGTATTTGAAGAATGTGGAGAGAATTACCTACCAAAAAAACCGAAACATTCTTACCTTGTATTTTTGTCTGGTATTCTTGACGCAATGCATTACTAAAGACACTGCAGTAGAGTATTCAATCATGATGATAATTTAGAACTGAAATTCAATATTCTTAATTTCAATATCAAGATTCATCAGAGGGGGAAAAAAACACCAAATGCAAAATAATTTTAAATGGTTAGAAGACATCAGAAGAAAAACAGGAAAAATGCAATACATATTCCAAATGTCCAGGTAACTTAGACATCAAAAAGTCAGTATTATGTTAACATTTTCAAAATATTTATTAAGTTATCAACGCAGCCCAGTGAGTTCACAGAAATACATATGTCTGTATTTTGTTATAAAAATTAGAAAAATACATAAACAAAAATAAAATTGTGCATGGTTCCAAACAATTCTTAAATTACCTGGGTTTGTACATTTTTAAAACACAGACATGACAGTTCATTGTGATTCCCCAGCCCCCTGAACAGAGGCTTGGTGATTAGGGGGACATGCCTATAACTGTGTGAAAAACTGCTGTTATATTTTCATGTGTTTCTATATTCACACAAAAGCCTACTTGTATTCCTTTTATGATGACTGGTGATTTCGCTCAGCCAATTTTTCTCCATTATTAAGAATCCAAGTGAACTTGATTGATAGGTACATTTATGCCAAGGATGATTCCTTCAAGTGCTTAGCAAAATCCAAGGGTTTGTGAGCAACAGTCTCACTGACGTGTTGTTGAAGCTGTTTGTTTAGTTCTTCATCTACAAATGTATCCATTTGCAAGAAGGTATCCTGAAAATTACAAAATATTAGTTGTATTATTAAACAAGGCCATATTTTCCATGCCTACCTTTTAGTTTACCAGTCTTTTTTCCCTCCCACAGTCCCAGTCATCTAGACCAGACTTGTTCAACTGGCAGCTCTCTTGTCCTGGCCTGCAGGAAATCACCCTTGGCTGCAAGCAAGCACCGTGTCAGGCAGTCCTTCTTAAGCTTGTGGGTTTGGTGAGGCTTTTCTGGTTTGTGGTAAGCTGGGCTTTACAAGATTACCTTCTACACACAGCCATGGCTTTCAGCTTGGGGGGATCACACATTGCGTCCTGTTCAACACACCTCACAAATACGAATCAAGCATGGTTTGGTGACAGCACACACTTATAAATCAAGCATGTCTGACCAAAAGGCCAGTGAAAGCAACAATGCTCACAGTGCAGGCTGTCAGAAAGGAATCCTCTGACCTTTCTGCCTCCAGCCTCACCTGGAGCCCTGCATTTTCCTGGTACTCAAATGAAGAATGATGGTCATGCACATGATTTAAACTTCCCTGTGAAAGTCTTAAAATTCTCAGAGCCAAGTACTTTGTGCACTCATGGAGAAATGAGAACCTCTCTTTAGTGGTGCATAGGGCTCCAGTTTGGAGCTTCTGTCAAGAGCAGGGAGATGCTGACAGACTGGCAGCCTGGCACGCAGAGGACATGCAGAACACAGAGGGTAGAACTCAGACACAGCCAAAATTTGTTAAATGAGCCAAACAACCATAAAGCAGGCAAGACCCCAAGGTAATTTTTCCATTTAGGTGCATTATAGCCATCTATGGACGCTTTGTGATCTTGCTGTTCTATTGTTTCTGCTCCCTAAAGGAGCTTGTGCATTTCCTTATTCTACCCAAATTTCTCTCCCATCTGCTGTTCTCAGCCTTGCTCTGTCAGAGGTGCTTATGTAACTCCCTAGCAGGACACACATATCAAGAAGTCATTATAAATCAACTGAGTAAGTACAAACACATTTTCAGAAGTTCCTTCTCTAAAATGGAAAAAAAAAATTGTGCTCTCAAGGCTTCAACTAACATTACTGAGTTACAAAGTCGAGTGTTGACAAGGTTAATAGGTTATAATGTTTGCATTAGAAAGTAGGAAAATTACCACTTTTTAAAGGACACACCACTCACTGGACATTTAATGGAGGCTGGTATCTGGAACACATCCTGTGCTGAGGACACAAACACATTCCCCCATTTCTCCTCTTTTTACATTAACTCTTTGTTCCCCTCAAATTTCCACTTTAAAGCTGAAGTGACACTAACAGAGATCAGTATCCCTTGACACACTGAATCAAACACTCTGGAAATCCAGCTGTCTTGGCAACTACCCACTCTGGGGAAAGAGCTGGCTTTTTATTATTGCTTTTTGAACAAACATTAGTTCATCATTACAGAAACGAGCCAAGAAATCTGCACTGAACCACTGCAAAGTGCAAAATAACAGCTACCATATTAATTTTGCTCTGTTAACTGATGCTGTGGGAGGTAGGACTATTTGTACAGCTATTTTTTCCTTCTTTATACTCAGTCCTATCTTATGCCAGTTAAAAAATATACTTGATGCAAAAGGTATAGAAAGCAGAAAGCTACACTGAGTGTGCCAATGCCTGGGCAATGCATAGTGAGCCAGCAGATACAGGTTATATTGGTGTGTCACACGGTTAAAAAAAGACACAAGAGAGATGAGAACAGTACCTTTCTTCTTGTAGTTACTGATGCAACAGGGGGATTAAAGGTCATTCCTTTCATACAATATGTCTCAAAAAGTTCTGTAGCAGACCTACAGTAAATAAAGAGTGAAAGAAAAACAAATAAACAAGAAAAGATAAATACAACTTCAACTGATCTATCACCAATCCAAGAGCAGTGTCTCACAAAAACCCCACTCTCTCCCTCCACCACACTTTAGGAGAACACCTCAGAGTATTGAGCATCAGCTGGAAAAGATCAGAAGCCAATGGCTGGGAAACAATGCAAGTCAAAGTAAGTAAATGTGTCTAAATAATACTAAAAGAAAAGTGCTGTCCTCCCAGAGCTATAATCTGTACATATTTGAAAAAGGGGAATTAAAAAAAGGTAGGTAAAGATGTCTAGCTGACACAATCTGCCAGAATTTCCAACAGTTCCTTTTCAAAGGGTTTTATGAAAAAAAATCCATGGGAGAACAGGGAGGACCATCACAGAGAAAACTGGTTAAAAGACAGGAAACAGAGGACAGGAGTCTATGGTCGTTTTTTGCAATGGCAGGAAGAAACTGGATTTCCACAAGGTTTTTTCCAGGACCTGTGCTTTCCAACCTGCTCAAAAAAGAGCATGTTGGAGAATACCAAGTTATTTGTAGTAGTAAGAACAAGCTACCTGTAGAGAACTGCAGACAAACTCTCTGCAGACAGAGAACTGCAGACTATATGAGATGATCAGGAAAATGAAATTTAGTGTTGGAAAAAGCAACTCTACATATAAACAGAAGGCTCTGAGCAGACCACTATCACTTAGAGAAAAAATATCTTCTTGTCATGACAGATACTTCTATGGGATGGTGACTTTACTGCTGTTTGGAGTCGAACAGAAACAGAACACAATAGAAATTAGTTACATCACTGTATAAACCCATAGATCATCCACACCTCAAATATTGCAACTGAGTCTCCAATTCCATCTTGAAATGCTTAAATTGGTAACAGTTCACCAACACAATAAAAGTGTATGGAAAATATAGAACAGCTCCTGTATGAGGTGGATCCCTCCATACAGGAGAGACAGTAGATGGAGGTATGATATGACTGAGGTCTGGCAAGTCCTGTGAGGCACCGAAAGAGTGTGATGGAGCAGGCTGTGCATGTCCCAGAGCAAGAACCAGGAGCTGTTAAATGAAGCAAACTGGTACCAGGTTCAAAACAATGAAAGCAGATCTTGCCATAAGGATCTGTGGTCTCACAGAACCCTTACCAAACAATGCTGCATTTGCAAAATTTGTGCTGTGATTCAAGGGACATTGAACAGTTTTGAAAAAACTCCATGAACAGAAAATGGTATCAGGTTCAGGAAATCCACCACTCAGACCATATTTTACATGTCTGTCCTGGTTTTACTTTTCACAAGGCACCTGATGCCAGCCACTGCCAAAGACAGGATGCTGAATTAGATTTTAGTCTGAGCCTGGATGGCTGCCCTCATGTTTTAACCTACTACAGACCTTACATTGCAACTTGGGTTCTAGTTTCCACTGCACAGTCCCAGTTCAGTGATCCTGATCCATATTCCGATCAGGGCTGCTGCTGAAGATATTTTGCTCCCAAGAGAAGAAAACACACTACACTTGCAGATGTTCCCCCTTGCTACACCCTGGCTACAAGTCTCAAAAGGGAAAATAAAAAAAAAAAAAGAAAGAAAAAGGCAGCCAGCATTCTGTACTGGCAGACGAACAGAGTTTGAAGATCAGAATCCTTAATTTTACAGGTAATTATTTTTAGGAATTCCTTTAATATAGTATAAGCAACAGCTTTCTTTCAGGGCCTATTTAGAAAAAAAGGAACTCTGATAACTCACCTTTGGCTCAAATCAAGTGGAAGAGCTCCTGAGCCTTCAGTTGGAGCTCCAGCAATAAGGTGAGATGCAAACTTCTGCACTGTGGGATGATAATGTCTCTGAAAGAAAGGAAGAATGAAGGCAGTAGACAGACAGTAAGAGATAATGTATTTATGTATAGAATCTCATATTTATTTCCATTTCTGTAAGATGGAAGGTCTGCTTTTATTTTAGAAACTGAGTACCACAAAATCAGTCAGTTTGTGGGATCAAGTGAATGAAAATGCTCAGTCGTGCATTTATTCCCCCGTATCATGCTGTGAGCATGACTCTCCACAGTTAGATAATTCCTACTCCCAGAAAACAGGGACAAAGGGCAGAGGAAGCCCTCTCCAAACCCTGACTGGAATGACAGATCAAGGTGTCAGTTCCTCTTGGAACAAGGGCTGAGCTGCAACGGAACTTAACAGATCTAAGAAGTCTCCAAAGGAATCTAATAAGGCAACCTGCAGTAAGAACCAGTGTGGTATTATAATAGGAGATGTGCAACATCCCCTTTGGAGCTCATCCTTCCATACCACTGTGTTGGTTTTCCTCTTCCACTCAGTTGGAATAAGTTCGTGTGGGCCAAGATTTGACAGATAAGCCTGAAGACCTCTGATCTCCAAATGTGTAAAGCACCTAAACACTGAGCAGCTCTTTACTGCTGTTACTTCCCAAAGCCCCGAGTTACTCACAAACCTGCAGTAGATGCAGCTCCCACAGCGCTGTGTTCTGGGCATTGCAATGCTCTGGTTCATCTAATTCTGGGAGATAAACTCCACTGCCTTGAGATTCATTGTCTAGTAAGAGGTCCATCCTCGGGAATGTCTACAACAAAAAAACCAGAAACTGAATTGTTTATATTACCCACCCAATCATAACATGGTTGAGTAAGTTTCAGGATTCATTGAACTTCATTCAATTTCAGCAGCATTTAGTGTATGATGAAACATATTCTGTTTTCATCATTCTTGTTAAAGATTCTTTAAAAAATTTTGCACAAAACCACTTTATCAAAAAATTCCATAACCTTTTGCCAGTAAGCAAAAAATTTGAACAAGTCAAACTTACTTGCATGAATAATCTGTTTGTTGCCAAGATCCCAACACTGGAATTTGGAAGGACATGAAGAGCAAGGATGGAAAGTCGCTTTAGGAAAGCAAGAGCTCGTTGCTGGGAGACTTGCTTTCTCCTCTTGGCAAACATGACATCCAGGCACTGCAGCACAATCCCTATGTCCTCGTTGGTGCCACCTCAAAAGCAGAATTTCATACAAAGTGTAAAGAACCACTTCATGGACATACAGCTGGATATTCTACTACAGGCTGGACACTGGAGCTGAGAACAGCATGAAAGCTGGGAGCCTCAGACACCTCTCATGGGATACAGCCACTAAGCACCCACCCTTTTTTGGTCAAAATAGTCCAGCTTTAAACAGAAAAAAATGTATCATTGTTTCTGTGCTCCTTTCTAAAAAAATACTTGTTCCATCAAAAATATCTAATCATAAAACACAGCTACTGTCTTAATCCTAAATGCATTCACTGCATCATTTTCTATAAATTCTTAAACAGTGAAAAGATCTAGTCTTTTACCCACCCAGAACTTCAGAATGTTTATTCTTAATCATTTATTCCTAGTGAATCCACATTTTTAAAGTTAATTAAAATTATGTTAATTTCAAATTTTATTAATCTCTTTTTGCCATTATTTAACTTCTCAGAATTACTGGAAAATTTAGATTAGAACATAAAAATATTATTATACAAGTCAGAAATATATACTAGAAAATTTTAAAAAACAGAATTAAAATTATTTTTAGAATTACATTGGAAAAATCAAGTGTTTTTTCTTTACTGGAGAGAGAAGTAGAGAAAAAAATAAGAATTTTTAAATTGCCACTGAAAGAAATAATTATAAGTAAGTAAAAAAAATTAAACTGAGGACACACTAAATGCTTATCCAAGACCAAATACTTGGCATTTCCTAATGAAATTACATGATTAGAACCTGTTACCATGTACTGGAATAATAATTCAAGTATTTGTATTGTAGCAATGCAATGTGCAACTCAAGAAAAAAAAGCAAAAAAGTAGGTTAAACCAGACAATAATCTTCTCAGAAATCAGATATTTTAAAAAAATGCAGTTTATTAATGCTACATAAAGGCTTTGATAGCAAATAAACAGAATAAACATTATCTAGGTGAACAGTGAAAATAATAATCTGGAATTACCTGCATGTAGGCTGAACAGTGTCTTGTACAGATGTGTGTAAAATTTCATTGGATCAATGTTAAGAACATCACCTATAAACATAATCCCAAATAAATACATTTACTCCATTTATTTATCAGGCAATATTAAACAAAAATTTGTTTTTAAAAATCTCCTACCTTGACCAGAGAGTATATGAAAAGCACTGAGAACACAATGAAGACTCTCACGATAGCTTAAATCCTAAGAATACAAAACTCAGTAAGTATCCAAAAGAAAGTAATTTTAAGAAAACTGTAATAAAATTCAACTTACCCCAGATGCAATAAGAGAATGAAGGACAATCAACAGGTCATCAAAAAATTCCACATTTATGAGATGAGCAAACCTTGAATCAAAGAGATTTTAATTTTTAAATTATAGACATTATCTGTAAACTCAGTTCAAAGTGTTCTGAATTGCCAAGATACACACCTTAAAAGCAGGCTAAATCAAATCCTGAACATTTACTATCTTCACAGGGAAGAATAATTCAGTCCCCAACATGCTAATCATGGCTTTTCTAGAGCATTAATGACATGCTTGTGTCCTTTAGCAATTAATCAGACAAAATACTGGAATCACATCACACCCTGTGGCATTTGCACCACATCAATTCTATCATGGGAAATTTCAAATCACACTGAAATGGTTTTGGAAATAGTGGAAAACTTCAGCAGAGAAATAAAAGAATTTCAACTAGTTTCTCAGGGACTATCTTTTCTCACTGCTTAAATCCCTTTCAGAGACCGAAATTTCGTTAGTGCTCTGTGTCTTTTCCAACACACACAAAAGAAGGTAGTCAGCTCTTACTTTGCAAGACCTTCTAGCACAGCTGGCAAAAGTGGAGACTTCTGAGCTTTCTTCAAGATCCTGAAGTAAGTTACAAATACAATATTCAAGGTCTCTGTGTGCTGAATGAAAAAAAAAACCAAAATTAAATACTTAATAATGTAAAATAGACATTTCTATTTCACATGAACTCCACTGAAATGCTTTTCTCTGTCCAAGCCTGCACTCAGGCCTTCCAAAGTAGTTCTGGCACTGCCATCTCTGCTCTTATGCTGAAAAGTTCAAGTCCTCAGTGCTCTCCTGCTCCTGGCTCTCTCCTGGCTACGGTCACACTCCTCCTTTGCCTAAAGGCCACTCTGAGAGGCTGAAACACCCACTACACAGTGTCCCATGGAACAGGGCACCTGGAGGACATTTGTTAATGGATTCAATACCACTTTGAGCAGACAGCAGAAGGGAATAGCAATGGCTACACTGGCCTTCCTGGCTAAACTGAGAGTGTGGTTTACTAAAACCTAGATCTCTGTCACAGGCAAAGTGTTAGCTGACAACATGATCTAGAGATGTGGAATGGGACAGGTTGGAGGGAAGACATGTAGTTACAAAAAGGTTAGGAGCTGTCACTCTGATAATATAGGGAAATAATCTCTAAATTACTTACCAACTTCAGTTTCTTTTGTTTACTTTCTGATGCTTCTGCTTCCAGGAGTTCTCGTTCCAGTTTCTCTTCTGCTTTCTTCCACTGAAAATATACAGTTGATTTTAAGACAACAGATTCAATGTTTCCAACCAGTCTGGATATCCAGGTTGAAGATACCCAGAGAATAATTTTCCATGCTTGGTGAGTTGCTTAAGTCACCCTGTGATTCTACAGGGTAACCCTCGTCCTATCAGAAACAATCAATCAAAAGCATTATCAACACAAGAAAGAGGAAAAAACAGGAAGATAATTAAATTCCCTGTAGAATCTCATAAATTTTCAAGTACAATGCAAAAGCTGATGCTGAGAGTTAACAACGGTAACAACAGATGTGTGATCATTGCTGGAACAAATTGCTACATAAAGCAACAGAAGTAGAGCATGAGAAAGCAGATGTTGTACCTTTCTTTGCATTCTGGAAAGATTTTTTCTTTTCTCTTTGTAAGTCATGAATTTTTTCTTTGGTGCGATGTCTTCAGAATCTTTTTGTAATTCTACTTCCTTAATTCTTAAGTGAAGAAATACTTTTAACACCTATTGTTAAATAAAATAAATACAATGAAAGGTCATCTACCACCTGATAGCAACTAAGGGTAAGAAATTCGGAATTCCATTCCAGCTAGTGGGCTTTGCTGGTTCAAATGTTCTTCTGTTTACTCCCCTCCTGTTCCTTCACACCTGTACCTTGTGATCCCTGCTCCCAGTTCCTTCCCCAGCACTGTCCATTTCTATCCATTCCTTCATTTGCCTCTCACTTAAGTCTCGCTGCCTGACTTAAGCCATGTCTCTGGCAGAATCTGATCTCCACCTCCCAGTCTCCTTCCCTTGCCCCATACCTGTCTAACTCTCTGGCTCAGTCTAATCCTGAACTGTCTGTGATCTGACAGAGTGAGGAAATTCTGCTTGTCTGGAGCCAGTAGCTGCAGTAACTTTAACATTTGGGATTTTTTGAAACTTTTGACAGAAGAATACTGTGAAGTACAACAGAAAGATTCTTACCTCAGGTCTGACATCGTAATTTCTACCCCTCACAAGGCCAGAAATTACTTTAACTACACCAAGTGAAGCATAGCCCAACTTGTCCTGTTTAAAGAGCTTCTTAACTGCCTCAACACACAGTTCAGAAATCTGAAAAGCAAAACATATAAATTGTTCTGTAAAGCCAAGTCCACAACAACAGCTAGTAACAGATGATACTCAAGTGTTTACTAATTATAAAGTGCACACGGCCTGTAAATAGTGAAAAGATACAGCCAAAAGATTTGGATATTGTGCAATGAAGATCACAAAAAATATTTTTCACACAAAACAAGAATTCTAATCAGAAAATCACTTACCATTTTGGATGGATCATTCATGAGTGGAACAATGAGAACAATAATGTTATTGTGGAAGTTGAAGTGGGGTAGGGCCACAAGCAGCTCACACAGACACTTCACTGCTACCTCTGCTAGACCTTTATATGCCTTTAATGAGATGACATTGCTTTTCTTCAACTTCCTTTGCTTCCAATCTGCACAAAATATTATTTTTAGTGATTACTTTTCAGAATGATGATCTTATAACTATTTAAATTTTTAGTGATTGCATGCGTACTTCATACAAGTGCTACCTCAAAGACAGAAGGTACCATTCATTCAGGAGGGAAGCTGCTCCACTACAAAAAAAGGGAAGTCTTAAATGTACCTTTAATTGTTTGTTCCAGATTTTCCAAGTAAAATTTATACTGGCTTACAAGGCCTTCTTCAAATTCTCTCAGTTTTTGTGTTTCTTTTTTAACCTGTAAGCAGAATTGAAATGAGATGTCATTTGGAGAGCTAAATACTGAAATTAGCCAATGGTGAAAAAGAAGTTTTAAAACAAATATCAGATATCTAAGTAGTTTTTTCTTTTAGACAGATATTCCTATAAATGTATTACAAATAAAATATTCCTGTACTTTTCTGCAGATGTGTTCAGAGGGCTTTTTCCAACTAGCCCATTTCATTTTTAGAGCTTGAAGTAACATTATCAACTAGATATTATTTTAAAACCCTGACTGTAACTTGCACTAAACCTATACCTAAAAAAATTCTAAAAAATTGGTTAAAAACAAGCTCCAGACAACAAGTTACTCTGCATTTGTTCAGCAATTTGTTGAACACATTTCAAAGAAATCTATGCCAGTTAGGTGACAACATTGCATAATTTGCATAATTTGCTTTCTTACTAAATCTCTTTAGTGCAGGATCTTATTCCAAGGTTTAAGAGGAAAGTCACCCAGGTTTGGTATACTACTTTCAGACACTACTTTTCCTCTCCATTATCACTTGCATGTCACCTACTTATTGAAGGAAGTATGTAAAAATTAAAGGTTCAAAACCAAAACCTCTCTTCCTGAAAGTGTCACAGCTTCAGAGTTTCCACAAGTATTTGTGCATTTGTCCCCTTTGCTCAAAACCATAAATTCATATTAAACAATCAGTCTTAGTATCTGGCATAGCTGAAAACATCCTTAACTCCTCACATACACTATAAACAGATTCTATATTTCACCTTGGTAGCCTTTTCCGCTTCAGTCAGAGGCCGAATTTTGTATGAAGGTGCAATATCTTTGAATATCTCCATCAAAGACACCATGACCAGCTTCCTAACAATCACAGCCACGTTAGGATCCTGTTCCATCAGCATGGCACGCAGCTCCTTCAGCTTCTTAATCTGATTGAAGAAAATAGGCAGATATCAGATGAAGATCAACTGCAAACTAAGGGACAAGCACAACATACATTAACTCAGCAGTTACTCAGACTCTACTTAACACTGCTTAAAGAGCCAGGAAATGATAGATATCCCGACAAAATTTCAGTCTCAGGAATGCTCAAAATATCCTTCCATTACAAACTTGCAGAAAATTAAAGAAAATTATTAGTATATTCTGAAGCATTGAGAACTATCAGATACAACCCTGAAATCAGAGCTTAGGTATGGGTCATGCTTAAGGAACAAGGTAGCTTGTACAGAAAATAACAAAAGTGATACAACACTGACTTTTTCCTTGTTCTATCCATATATTTTTGTGCTTTTGCTACTGTTTGCTCATTCAGATCTTTGTTTCTTGACTTAGTGCACAACACAAACACATGTACATGCAGGTTAAGTAAATGTACCTACATTGCTGTCTGGCTCTGAGAGAATGGCAGATGCTAAGGCAGCTATGTGCATCTTCCTCTCCTGCAGCTTTTGTCTCCTTTGAGCAGCCATTTCCTCAGGAGTAAGAACAGGCAGGGGTTCCTCATTAAAGTCTGGCACAGATGTGAGAGTTAGAAAAGAGGGGAAGTTATTTAACAAATACCATGTTACAGATACTGCATTTCAAACAAGTACCCTGGTAAGGCCACACAAGAGTAACTCACAAAGTTCCACAGTCAAAGAAGCTTTAAGAAAGACTTTGTTAGATTTTATATTAACCCACAGATTCATTTTGGCTCCACTTCAAAATCTTTTGCTTGCAAAAAGAAGTGGACTAAATGTTCTTGAATCTGCCCATAGTGCTCTCTGAGTACAGTGGGAACATACAAACTCAACATGTTACCCCAATCATGCCAAGAAACTGCAGTGCTGTGCAATTATTATGTATCAAATTATTCACCGTTCACTTTTTCTTTTAAAAATACAATTGGTTTTATTTGTGTTTTCTGAGTATTATTTTGCTACAAGTATCTCCTTCCTCAACTTCAGATTATATTTAGACAGTAAGGACCCAGAAGTCGCAATGTTACTTGACCATTAACTCGACAGTCAACAGCAAATGAAAATCTCAGTTTCTGGTACTGATGTTTTAAGTAAAAAAAATTTAAAGACAAAGACAGACATTTAAAGTCTGCAGAAATTCTGTGTCCTGAAATGCATTTCAAAATAGTCTCAGAGTTATCAAAATAGAACCTCACAGATACTCTTTATGTAAGACCAGTATTTCCTTCTTACTAGTAAATATGACACAAAGGATAAAAGGAACTTCATGCAAGCAGCAGTTCTAGGTGAAAAATCAAAATAATTCTGAAGAAAGAGAATCTGAGTCCAGCCATTCCTGTGATTCTAACATGTAAGAGTGCAAGCTTTGAATAATGGTTATGCTTTGGTGGCAACATGGTAATGAACATATTCAAAAACATCCTGAACAAAATACACTTCAATTGCAAACTTCCTTGGGGAATGGCAAAATATTTTTCAGGTATGTCAGTGATTTGGAAAAAAACCAACAAAAAACAAATGTTTTGTTACCCTCTGCTTCCTCCATATCTTCTGTGTCCTCTTCTTCATCATGTGCAATATTGAGAACTGCAAAAACAGAGTGCCTAGTGTCAAGCACATAATAAACACCATGAAATTTTAAACAAATAAATTGTATACTTCTTGGCTACTATACCAGTTCCAGAATCTGTGTCTAACCTGGTTTTTCCACAGCTTGAGGAATTATGCCACTCTTGTCTTTGATGGGGAGCAGATGGATGAGTTCTTTTTCTGGCTCTGTTTGTAAACGTCTTGGCATCTTCTCGTATTTCTCAATCACACTTTCATGTTTTCGTTTTTTGATGTGAACAGGTTCACTGAAAAATACGAGGCAAACTAAATGAACCAGCCATGTAATTAGACAAGAGCCATGCCTGACCAGCTGGATTAAGTGTCTGCCTCTCACCCAGGCCAGATTGCTGTTTCTCTTGTCCTTCCTCTCACTGGATCCAGAGCCTTCCTTAACATGTCCCACAGCCTCTCTCCCTCACTGTGTCTTGACCTTCCAGGTGAGGCTTAACCAGGATGTGACAATGAGTGGGTCAGTGACCATTTTTATCTACCCTACTCCATGGCTGCTTTTACCACTATTACTATCACTGTTGTACTCTGGCAAAGCCACACTTCTCTCCAATGACAAAGCAATAACACAGCATGGCGTGTCACCCTTTCACAGGTATGCTCCTGAGCTACACAAGTGTACAAGAGGGTAAATATTTAGTCTGTGCTAATACGAACACACAACTTGTAAGTGGTATAATACCTGACAAGTTTTTAAGACAGATTGCAGTCGACCAGATTAAAGCATATTGAAAAGACAAGCTCTCCAATTTAAGGAAACACTATGAAAGGAACTATAAGCCTGTAACAGTAAAACAGGTAAAAGAGCAACCACTTCCATTGTTTTCCTACCATTCTAAAAACATTCTGGCATAATGAATGTAAGACACAAAGAACTACATTTTGCAAAATATCTCTAAATAAAACCACGCAATAAATTCCGAGTTTTGCAAGACTTTAAGTTTATGTCAAACCCAGTTAATTTGGAGAAAGGGGAAGGTTTAAAGCAAACTTCTTCTCATTCAAGAACTTGTAGTGTGGCTACAAGAGACCATGCTGCACAACTGCAACTTTGTAAATAAAAGCCATTTGCTACTTTCTTTTGAAAGTAGACTAAATTTTTAATTACTAAGCAGAATCAACATTAACAAATTAAAACTACCCTAGAGCAGCTAGGCATAGAGAGTCTTTTCACATCCATCAAAAAAGGCAAGTTAAGATTTTCAAACAATCATGTAACCAGACAACTCTGTAGAAATGTATTTGTAAAGAGTATTCTACAAGTAGGAGCACTACCTTTCTACAAGTAGCACTGTGAACTCTACCCAATGCCTTGGTCCACAAAACTGGTAACAAATTTTTTTGTATGAATGATTTGAGCTTGCATGTGTTTACAGACATGGCTTACAGAACCCTTTTTATTTTTTTCCAGCAATTTGCAGTGCAATATGTATAGTGGTCCATAGTCCAGGGAATGTCCTTAATACTCTATATAGGAAAAAAGACTGTTCATAGATTAAAGCATTTCTTTCAGTTTGAAGGATGCTACTCATCTCACAGCCAGGAACCTCCCAGGAAGGAACACTGCAGAAACAGTATCCTGAAGGTCAGGCAGAGCCCCTGAACGTACTGATACACACCAATACATTAATACTGAACTATTGACAGGCTGAGGAAACCCTTAACTGGAGCTGCAAAGGAACCCCAGACTGAAAGAGACCTCCTGATAAATGCGTTACTTTACATACTAGTTACATATTAACGACACAAGGCTGAATTAGTACGAAAAGGAGACATTGCAACTCACTTAGAAGAAAGGTCTCTGGTTAAAAAGGATGCTTTTTGGGCCAGATCCTCCATTAATTTTAAGTCATCTTCATCCATCATGTCCAGCGGAAGAGCATCTTCTTCCTCTTTTTCTTCCCATTTTCTAGCTATTTTTAAAGATGATGTTTACAGATTAAGATCCCATATGTATAGTCACTCTTGAAAACCTAACCCTGCCCACACTTTTGAGACCATTTTATGCCTTACTTCTACCTCATTGACCTTTATGCATGTGGATTTTGTTATCCCAGAAAACTGCTCCTTTACTATGACATGCAATAATGATCACTGCAAACACATTTCTACCATTTTTAACTGACAGTTCTAGGTGCCAGAATAGCTAGATTTTGTATTTTTCACAGGTCTCCCGTTCTTTCAACAGGAACAGCAACTATTTGCACACAGAAAATGAAGTCTTGTTTTCTCAACTTTTACAACAGGAAGCAGCAGGATATTCAGTAACCCCCATACCTAAGCAAACACTTACCAACTTGTTTCTTTTTGCATTCCTCCAATGGAAAAGGCTTTCTAGAAATAGCATCTCTGACAGCCTCCCTTAGCTTCTTTTGTTCTTTACGATACTTCTTAGCAGCACTCTTCTGCTTGTACTGTTTATTCTTTAATTTATTGTCAAGTTTTATTTGACTAGTTCTCAGTAACTTGCGAAAACTTGGAACTCGCTTTGTGTTTTTTCTCTAGAAAACAAACAGAAAGCTACAAGTCACTGACATGTTAACAGCCTTTGCAAAATTTATTCCACTGTTTAAGATCTCTGAGTTCCTATTTCTATCAGGACTGAACAATACTTCTTGCTAATAGTATCATCAGTTAGCCTCAAATTTACACAATTGTGTCACATCTTTGAGAACAGAGCACTGTGACAAACATTTTACAGAAATTCTCTGAGGACTTTTTATTAAACCCTATGTCCATCACTTTTAGACATGGACACTCAAGGTACGGCACACAGCTTGCTAGAGCGCAGTTCTTTGTGTGCTCCCAAGCACTCTGTTCTCTTCTCAGGGTGCTGCTGTCACCCAGCACATGAACTTAGGGAACTTGAACGTCCAAGGCCACAGCCTCGGGCAAATGTCCTCCTGCAGGACACCTCCCCAAGCTGAGCTTTGGCTTTCTCCTGCCTTAAACTCTCCCTGCCCAGCAGCTGCAGGGACCTGGCGAGGCTGCCTGCTTCAAGGCTCACACCAGCAGCTGTACCAGAACAGGGTTACGGGGAACAGAGCTCGGGGCGGCACCGTGGGCTGAGAAACCGGGCTCGGAGAAAACCCGGAGGCGTGAGTCAACACATGCGGGCCGTGCCAAACCTGCAAAACACTCCAAGGGTGCTCGGCATGGAATGGGCACGGTAGGGATCACCTTACGAGGGGCATGGGAAGGCAAGGCTGTGCAGAGAAACTGGGCATCGAAGCGCCCTTAGGGATGATGTGTCCCTTTACAAAGTGGCTGGATCAGCGTGGGGATCCTCAGTTTGCTGGAGCATGGTGCTAATAACAGCAAGATTGTGGGATCATCGCCTGTACGGGCCAGTCAATGAGCTGGGCCCCTTCCAACTGAGAATGCCGTAAATCTATGAATCCGGAATTTTTGTCAGCTCAACTTTAGCTTCCCTTTCTATGCTGGATTATCGGGAAGGCGCTGAAAGGTCTCGTCTCGAGAGACGAACCTGCGCTGTTCCGCCGGTGCCCACCCACAGCCCCCGCACTGCCCTGCCGGCAGTTCCCGAGGTTCCCGGAACCTCGAGGCCGCGGAGGCACAGCCACTGCCAGCCACGGCTCCCGATCCCGCCCGTCCTCCCGTGGGCCCCGGGCTGCCGTGCCCTCCCTGCCTGCCCGTCCCCTCACAGCCCCTACCGGCTTCATGGCGGCGGCGCGCGCGTGCTGCCCGCGGCGGAAGCGCTCTCCGCGCGGCGCGGCGCGGCCACAGCGCCCCCTGGCGGCGGAGGCCGAAGGCGCCCCTGCTGAGCCGCGCCGGCCCCGCCCCCGCCCCGCCCCCAGGGCCCGGCCCGACCCAGGCCGCAGGAACGGAACGGAACCGAACGGAACGGAATGGATGGAAGCACAGCCTGCGTCTGCTGCCAGTTTTATTTACACAGGAATCGGTACTAGTGGTCTTAAAGGAAGGCTTGATCCTTCTATTTACAGTTATATACAGATTTATAGTTGAAAAGTAAGAAAACTGTACAAGATAACACAAAAATATAAGACAAATTGGATCCAATTAAAGTAGTGAATACATAAGTTAAGAAAAATCTGACATTTACATTTCAAATTGTAATGTTAGGAGTAGTATATATGTAGTTTTTAAACCAGATAGCAACGCAAGTTACACCACACTAAATTTTTACCCCAATTATGCAGACTCTGCTTTTAAAACACCAGACAACTGGAAGCCTCCTGCACTTAAAAATACATAATGGTAAGTTTTACTTGATTTCCAGAGGGACCAGTTACAAAAACCCACATGTAAGGAATTTATTTACATTAAATATTAGCAAAAAACGGATCAAGAGAGTGCAAGTGTTCCTCACCTGCAGTGCTATCCATTTTAAATTTCTGTCCCCTACAACCACAGGTTGTTGTACAGCATCTTCAAGAACAGGAAATGTTTGAAAATATTTGCTGTGACACGTACAGTATGACCTTATGTCTCACAGTTAAAAGATGTTAAAGAATTATGTATCACTAAACCAGATGATTTTTGGATTTCAGTATTGCACACTAATAAAAAGACAGTTTCAAAAACAATTGTGTCTGCATTATTTCCAAGTGTTAAAAGTGGCTGCTTCTTTGAGAACACAAAAGCCTTTAGATAGCCTTGTCATTTTCTAGTGTTCACCATTACATACAAGTGTTTTTTATTTGGAAATGGCTCGACAATATAAAACTTCTGATGGCAAAACCCTTTCACAGAATACCCACTCCATTTACTCCACAACCAATACACCAAAACAAATGCCTAAACACCACTTGCTTTGAAAGCTGTACAGTGAAAATAGCAGCCCTACTCTTACCACTGTTTAAAATTCAGATTATTTTTGCTCTAGGTTTGGGCACAATACGACTACAGTTCCTGAGTTAATTACATTTGCCCAGACTGAAGAATGAAGCTGCAACTTAAAAAAAAAAAAATAATTAAACAAGTAAATAAGACAATACCCCTTCCCAAATCTTAACCACCTTGCACGTAAACATACCAAACCACCTTATTTGGTCCTCAATACTTGCAAATTGTTAATTTTGGAGGTAATGTTTGTACCAGAGTATTTGGTTTGGATAGCAGTTTTGGGGCCTTAAGATTTAGCATTTCCCTCATCCCCTCCAAAAAGTGCCTTTGTGGTATTTGTAAAAACAGTTATGCCTCAAAAATTTGTTTAAAGTACCAACAGAAGTTATTACAAATGTTTATTGCATTGAGCTGATTCTTTTAAAGTATTAAATATGAACTCCCCACTTCTCAGTTTCATAGGTTTTAGTATTCTGTGTGAAATCAGATCTTCCCATGGCAAAAACTAATACTGGCAAAAGGGTGAAGATTTCATCAGTTCGTTACTCCACTGAGAGCTGTGTCTTTTTTCCAATCTCATTTTCACATTTTCTATAGTGCTTTTTCCACAAAGAAGTGATGTGAAGACTTCTTTTCATCAAGTGGTTTTCCACGTTTCCAATACACCTCAACATTAGCTTTTCGGTGCTGGGCTATGGTTCTTGTCCCCTTCTTTGTTGTCCTTCATCAGTGAGGCAAACACCTGGAAAAGTAAATTATTTAATGACTATGAAGACTGCCAGTGTTATAATTATATCAATATTAACCACCACAATATTAGCATGGAGATTAATTTCTGGAATAAGACACTAGAAAGGAAGTGCCCCATATATTCATGTGCTGACATGTCTGATTTGATATATATCTCCAAGAAACTCACCTGTGCCCATTTTTTGTTACTGTTCTGCATCTGAATAGCCGCAATACAACTAAAAAGCTTTTCTGATGTAATATCTTCTGGAAGTTTTGTTAGAAACTGTGCTATATGAATAAAGTCCATCTGTAGGAGAATATCTTCATATAACCGAAGGATTCCTAATCCTGTCCTAAACAAAAATTCTTCTCCATCTCTACAGAAAACATCCCAGACACGACAGGCCAGATCAAGTGGTAATGACTTGCTGTAGAGTGTAAAAATCCTACAAATGAGTCAAAAACAAACAAAAAGAAGAGTTATAACTTATTTCAGGAAAATGAAAAGACAACTTCCTTTAAATCTCAGTTACATTAGTTCAGAGTAAGCAGATGACAAGTTATTTTATACACTCTTATTTTTTCCCCTATTTCAAAGATCCACAAGTCTCCAGTTCTTTAAGTCAGAACTTGTACTCTGAAACCCATCTCTTCTGATGCCACAGGAAATCCTCCATTTGAATGCCATCTCCTTTAGAAAGCTCTGGTTAAAGAAGTGACAAATATCTTCATACTCAAACAGAGTTTAATACATAAGAACTTAAGCCACAAAGATCACAACTGTTTAACTTAACCTTTCCATTTAAGCCATACAGTTTAACTCTGTTAAGCTCTGTTCATCATTTGTTTCATCTCATATAGAGGGCTGCATCCCACTAACATAATAGTGATAAATCAATAGCTACATTTCTGTGATACATTTTCGAATTTGTTCACATTAAAATCACAAAAATTTAGATGGAGCTCATCCTTATGCACACAAGCATATATTCAGTATTTGACAGCACTACCACACTTCAAGGGTGCCTGCACTAGTTCCTTCCATTACATATAGCTTGCTACTCTCTGCTTTTGAACATTTGTTACTTCAAATTGTTCACTGTGTTTTCAAATCAGGTCCTAAATTTCATCTTCCCTCTGCTTTAAAATCTCTATTCCTATAGTCATACTTCCTTCAGTAGCTGACTATGCTCATTTCATCAAGTCATTTACAATCACAGTACACCATACTACTACAGTGTAGTAGCCTCCTCTCCCCTACTTATGTCACACAACTGCAGTAACAAGAAAATGAACACACAGAACTCCTGTTTGTCTCATTTTTAACTGAATACATCCCTTTTAATAAAGCTTGACGCCTGCCAGAGGAACTGCAGTTACACAAAACAGTTCATCATGATTTCACAACCCCTACTGAATGTCTTTTTCTATGCTTTATTTCCAGTGCTGAAAGACCTATAGTAATATAGCAAGTGTTCCAATAGTTCTAAGGTTAGGTTTTCTATGTCCTTCGAACTCACCAGTCTATCAAATATATGTCTGGAGTAAGACTGTATGACTTGAAATGAAGAAACAATTTAGGAAGATTTTCTTCAAAAAATACTTCAAAGGCTGCAAAGTATTTCAGCATCTGTAGGGATAGTAAAGTACATCTTAAGCAGTCATCAAAAGCATGTTTGGTTGTAAACCAAAACAAACCCCACCAAGATCTGAGGATGTCAACACAGCACAATGTGACTCCTCAGGACAAGTAAAATCATTAAATGTTTCTAGAGGAAAAATCAAAACATGAGAATAAGTTTTATGGATTTAGTACCTGGCATTCTCAGTTTTGTAATCACAGGTTAAAGTTCTCCATTATTCAATAGGACAAAAGGAAGTCATCAATAAAACAACTATGCTTCAAGTCAAAAGAACATTGCAGTCCAAAACCAGAAAACTGTGCGTACCATGCTGTGATCCACACGAAAAAAGGCCAGCTGGCATGGCTTGTTTAGAAGGTTAGCAAAGGCAATGAAAGCATCTGCCTCTTCCAGATTGAGAATGAGCACAGCAGCAATGAAGGACATCCCTTGTACCTTCAAGTGGGAAAAGCATCAGGCAAATATAGGTGAGTAGGTTCAGTACATCTTACATCTTTGGAAATGGAAACATTTACAGTTTGCAATTCATCAAGTACCATTGCATAACATTTCCAGATGAATAGAAACAACGTGGATAAATTATTTTTATGCATGCAATCAATTTGATTTCAGCAGTTCAGGCGCTCTGGGAGGTCTCACGATCACAAGTCCTCAGGACTTGAAATACAAGAAAGTTAAAACCACAGAGGGTGAATGCAGAGCTCATGAGAAACAAAACCTGGCTTGAAGTTCATTGTTAAACTATGGGAAAAGCAGTCATGGAGAAAAACCTCACATATGGGACAGTTTAGACCCAGACAGATACGTTGGAACTGAGACAAAATTCTGTTTCAGAACAGTCAATACATGTCTTTCCACTTGCCAAACCATATTTTTTCACATATATAAAATTACTTCTAGGTGGTTAGCTGCAATGCAAGTTCACATTTTTCCACCATTACTCTCCCAAAACCACTTTAGCCTGAAATAAAAGTGAGCATGATTCTTGTAGTTAAGTAATACCCATCACGCTAACAATAATTTTACCAATTTCAACTGCAATTATCTTTATTCCACTGTCTCTACACATTCATGCTGCCTGTTCTCATTTAAAAAACCCCACACACTCAGTATTTTAACCAACTAGGGAAAAGAGTATTGATATACATCAGAAAGAGTCTATCAGCTTTCCATTTCTGGGGGATAAATTGGTGTGGAAATAAGATTACATTACATTTACTGCCATATAATCATGAAAAAAGTGTGATAAGAAATATCAAGACTAGCTGCAATTCTAAGGGAAAAGAGAAGACTTATCCATGAAAAATTATTTATTTGCCTTTTGAAACCCCACCCTGGGAACAAGCAGTCTCAGAACCTGCAGTTTGTAATCTCACTTAAAAAATATGGGAGAGTCTCCAAAAATGAGGTCACAGCTGACAGAATTCAGGCCTAAAAACATTTGAACTTGAAAAACCGACTAGTTATTTATGCAGAGTCCTAAGCATATCTGATTTAGAGAGGAAGACACACCCTGTACTAAATAATGCTTTGTTGCATGGATGGTACTTTAAAACTTTTCAAGTGTTTTTGAGCCCCGATGCATTAGAGCTTGTGAAAGATGTTTTTAGATACCCCCAGGAACAAAGAAGAAAAAACCCCTTCTCTTCATTATTGTTCATTATTTAAATGCTTCTGTAAGGTAAAACCATTCAGAGAGATGTTAGGTTTAGTTGGTTTGTTCAGGAGTTTTTGACAGTTTTTTTAATGAGGTGTTTTTGCTTGTTTTCAAACACAGTAATGTTTGCTGAAAACTATCTTCACTGAATTCAGAGGGAACAATTATTCTGTGTCAGCAAAACACTAAGAAGGAGTTTCTGGGTTTTAGGATGTGCACTAGTGAAGCAGGGAGCATCACTATAGAAATGGCAACAGGGGAAACAACAGTAAGATGGAACAAGTGAGGTGCTGACTGGAAGCCCACTAATTATCTTACAGGTTTTTTTCCTGCAGATACTCTGTCAGAACTATAATGTCTTGTGAAAACACCCATTTAAAATTTTCCATGCAATCCAGATAGTCAACACTGACATTCAGTACATTTTCAGCTATTTAATTGTCTCTAAGAACTACCATCATTGTGACTGCTATGAAGTAATGCCAAAGCTTAATTATTATTTTAAGTGCTAGTAGCATAAAGTTTGGAACACTTATTTATTCAATATACTTTAATACATGACATCTTAAGCTTATTTGCCATGTTATAAACATTTTACAGCAAATACTTACATATCCCACGTCTGGTCTGTAACATGTATATGCTCCTAAAACACTATGCAGGAGATCATGATAAGGACCACCCTAATAAGAGGAGAGGGTAGAAGGAGAAAAAGAAATTTTATTTTCAAAAAAATACAGGAAAGGAGCAAGGTGATATTTTAAGATGCATGTGAGCCAATGAACTGTTGCTTTATTAATGTCTAGAATAGTACCATTTCTTACTCCAAGCATTACCACAAATGCTTTTGAGATGTTTAAAGTAACAATAATCCTATGAAATAATTCAGCAGAAATCAGTACGTAAGAGAAAATGGGATATGTGGTACAGATCCAAGGTTGGTCTTTCCTTTGCAGAGACAATGAATATTTTAATTCTTAGTAGCACAAGTTACTGTACTACAATATTGCATGTTATTTTATATACATGTAGGTTCATATTATAGCTCTATAAAAATCATAAAGCCTGAAAAAGGTGCACCAGAATGCATCAAGATTTCTGTAGCAGTGAGAATACTCTCATTTTTCCCTGTAGTTTCATAATCATTAACAGGAATCTCATGCAATTTTTCAAGGAGAAAAAACCTCATAGTCCATCACTAAGTGTGTCTACTTTATTCTCATTTTTAAATATTTTAAAAGTCAAAAATACTTCTAAAAATGATTCCATATTTGGCCAGTTAGGTTTCTTGTTTAACTATTCAGAATTTTAAAGCTGTTGTAACTGAAGTTAAAGGCATCTCACCTTCTGGAAAATATACAGGGATGGAAATGTGCGTGATATATCCAACTTAATTAGCTCCAGACTGGCCTCACGATCAGCAACAGATGCACCTGCATCTGCAAGCAAAACCAACACTTATTAAAGCTGATAAATTCTACAAACTTCAGAACAAAACTCGTATAGGCACATAAAGACAAGGAAGGCAGCATTCACCTAAGAACCTCCAGAAAAAATTCTGCTAGCCCTTGAATTATCTCTGTCCCATCCTCTCCACAGGGACATGATAAAAACACTAGTGATAATAGTGGGAAAAAAGACAGGTAGCACTTGGGGAAAAGGGTCTTTTGGAGGGCTTAAATCAGACAAGATTTCCAACAGGAAAGCAGATGACAATCTGATGAACAGGCTAAACAGAACCTGCTCTGCTGAAGCTTGGAAAGCAACATTTCATTCCAGTCTTCCAAAAACTATGATAGTTGGTCTTCCCGACTTTGCTACCAAAGATTAGTAATAAGCACTGTCAGCTTGCTTGCTTTTCAGAGATGAAAATTCTATCACTTAAGTTTTCCCTTATTACTACATTTCCCAGGATATCTGGCACAATTAAAACAGCTCCATCTCCCTTCATTCCCACTGAGAACTATTACCTCTCAAAAAACCAGATTACCTAAGTTTATCCCCACAGACACACACTCCTACAACAAAAGAACAAGCAAATGACCACTCCACAGACCAAGGGGCATTACAAACATGTTTTCCAAGGATAAGCATATTTACAGTCATGTACATATAGAATTTTTTATAAATTGTTTGTCTCAAGACAACCTTCAGATCATTCACAGGGCTATCCCTAAGGAAGACCCAAATAATTTATAGTCAATGTAGGCAATTAGTCAGGACTGGCTATGGCAAGTGCAAGCAACTAAAGTAATGGAAAAGACACTATCACAGGGCAGCATTTTAAAATATATCAATCAACAGCACAAAGAGTTAACCTTTATAACAAGGACATATCCAACATTAAAAACATTACTGATTCTATTTTTAACATGAAGAACATCCACAAGGGACAGCAATATGCCAGTGAAAAAACTGCACTCTACAAAAGAGTGCTAACATCCCCACTTAATAGATTTGGGAGGAAAGGCCATCTGAGCAGGGAGGAAATACAAGTGAGATCTGAAATGTGTCATGTTTTATATTTTTCACCTCTCAGTTTCAGAACCAAAAAATAGAGGATATTCTTTTTTTCTTTCCCAAAATCATGGAAGGGATACCAACTAAGGAGAACCCATCTAAGAACAGCTAAGCAAAAGCATGTATTGTAATTTAGTTTCCTATTTCTTCTTTTTGTATTTCATCTAGTATTTTCATGAGAGCCAAGTCTTGATATTTCAGAAGAAACATTAATTTGAAAGTAGCACATGCAATATTTTCAACTCTTATTGACACAGTAAGTACTGCTAAGCCCCTCACTCACTGACTTGTTGTAAGACAGCAAACATTTAAGTAGGGAATGATTTTGAGAACTTTTAACAAGTATTCTTAATGCTGAAATTTTAGAGGACCTTGTGAGACTTCCTGGGTTTGTAAAAGTGAGTATGAGGTTGTTGAGCACTCAGGAGATCTCACCTTCTATGTCATTCTCAGAACTTGTCTCACTGAAGCTTTTCCATCGTTCCTTAGCCCTTGACAAGAAGATTTCATAAAGTTCTGCAAGAAATCAAAACAAAAACAATAACCAAAAAGGCAGTGTTAAGAAAAGCACCCATGCAAGATGAAAGCATGCTCAGCATTCTTGGCTTTGGTTACTTAGTTTCATCACTGGGGGCAAGAGGAGAATCTATTAGATGGTTACCACTATACACAGTTTTATAGTGTGCACTGTATTGTGCTTTCTGCTGTGGTGAATGTGACAGGGAATATGACAAGGAAATCATGCCTTATATAATTCAGATTTGTATTTTTGTGACTAGAACGCTTATAATTCATCAATCATTAGTTACAAAATAAAGCAATTTCCTTTTCACCCCCTTAAGAAAGCAAAGCTACAAATTCTCAATTTTAAACATAAAAATTATTTTCTGGGGGAGAACACTACCTTAATTCTTAAAATACTAAATGTTTTTGCAAGCAGGTTTTGGACCTTGTTTCCATAATTTATGAGGCTACGATGTCTAGTTGTAAAACACAATTGCTCCTAAACTTGCAAAATACATTTATTCAGAAAGAAATATACCCTGACTTTTATTTTCTCTTTAGCAAAAGTTTACATTTTTCTTTGAAAATAACCAACTTAATTTAGCATTAACACATGATCTGTTAGGAACATACCAGGAGTGATGTTTAATTCATTTCCCACAGCTAGACTCCAAACCTTCCCACGTACACTTGGGGGCAATCCCTGCCACCACAGCTCTCGAACTCTTCGGGTAGCACGCCTGATATACAGAAGCAGAGAGAAGGGAAAAAAAAAGGCACATATTGCACATCTTGTTTTCTAAGATCACTGGGCAATTTGCAAGCAAAATAACATACTGTTTACCAAATCAATATTCAAAGATCTCTCTTGATGCTAAAGCCCCATTAAAAACCCCAAAACATTCAGCTCCCAGAAGGCACATTTCATGTTGCTCTGTAATGACCTCACATTTTATCACGGCAACAAAAACTGACTTCTTGACAACACAGAAAAGGAAAATAAGGTATGTGGGTCCTCAGTTTCCAGAGGAGAAACAAGCCACGCTTGCCTCATTTACACAGCAGAACTTTACTTACATGCCTTCCCAGTTAGGTAGTATTTCATTGACCCAAATCACCATAGCACTAGCGATATTCTCTTCTTGCTTGAAACGCTCTCTCATTATTTTTTTCCTTTTATGTGCTTCTTTAATTTCTGTTAGGCATAACATGTTAATAATTCTGTATTAGTGTATACAAATTATTAGGTAAATTATTCAGCTACTACCCCAAGTATTTAGATGTCTAAAATATTGAGGGTAAATTACAGTTGCAGGTACTATTTCTGTTGATTGTATGTGTATTTCTCTGGACATTTTTAAATTTAAGCTAAGTTGTTCAAATATAGTGATTTAGACAAGCAAAAATCAGGCTAGAAAATTCAGATAGTTCTCTTCTACAGTACACAGGATAACTAATACACAAGCACATCATCAGCGCTGTTTTTCCTCTCATGGTTTTCATACCATAGTCTGAGCCTTATTTATTCATTAGACTAATCAGCAATATTTATGGATAATTTTGTTATTTAAAAATGCAATTCTACATCCATTTTAAAACTATTCAAATGTTACTGGAGCTTCCACCTAAAAGGAGTCTGTATTTTCTTTTCTGGAAACAGGACCTAAAGACCTAAGACAAAGCCACAATGCTGAACAAGAGAACAATGTCCTGCCTTCTGTTAAAAAGAGATAATTTGTAGATTCCTCTTATTAAAAAGGCTGATAGAAGGACAGAGCAGTGCTCTCCTGACACCACTTAGAACCACTGTGAAATCGCAAGACATTTTCTATTTAAGCATGCATTGGACACATCAAGAGAGTAATCATGCCCTCCCTGGTAAACAGATATGGCTGACCAGCTTCATCAAGATTTTATTGAAGCTTTGAGTGTGTAGCAACAGTTAATAAACCAGGGCACACACATGAAAACACCACACATGGCTGAACCTCCAAAGATGCTGTTACTAAAGTACACAGACCACAGATCACAACTTACAAGATACACACCACAAGAGCAGACTGAAATGCATGGTCAAATGCCTTGGATTTCTTATTGCACCTTTCAAAGTAAGCTGCCATGGATCCAAAGAGGATCAATCAGTTCAGAAGCCTGTATCTCTGACAACAGCCCAAGTAAAACATGCAGCACAGATTCTTAAAATAGCTTATTCCCTGAATACTAGGCACAAGACTACAGAAGTCCTTTTAACAACTATTCATAGATTGACACAGTACCAAATGCTACAGATCTGTTTTTTAAATTAATCGTGTCTAGTGGGAGTAAGAAGATTCATACAGGTATAGCTGATTGGAAAATAACCCCCAAGTTTCCATCTCTCTTCACAATGAAATTGATCTGAAATTCTTAAGAAACCAGATCCTTAAGCAGTCAGCTTTGATTATACTTCGGCTCTTAGTGGCAACTGCAGCAACACAGCTTGAAAAGAGAATCCAAGTACCCAGAAATTTTCTAGGTGACCACATTACACAAGTATCTTTAAAAAATTAAATTTTTCCTTATAAAGTAAATGAAAGGTTAAGTTGCATTCTGAACCTAGCTACATTCATTGTGGCAGAACAACATTTTGATAACTGAGCTCTGTTTTAAACTGTGTGCCCCTATGCACCAGAGAATAACCCAGATATTAAACAAGAAGTTCTTTAATGTACCCACTTGCCTACAAGCCAGGATTTACTTTATTTTTGCAGCAGACTTGAGAGGAATTACAGTGACTGCTGACAGTTGACATACCTCGTTTTTTTGCTTCTGCCACCATCTCATCGTATTCTTGTCGATGACGTAAAGCCTCCTCCACTGACTTGGCAGGAAGATTTCTGAAAACAAGTTGTTCCTGAATTCAATACACACAAATGACATTCTGGACCATTTCAGAACAGGATTAAATTTGGTTTCTCTCTAAGGTGACCTTTGGGGTTGCTATACTGCCAGTGTTCCAGTAACAGCTGTAGAGAACTGCTAGCTGTTTGCTGCTCCTCCTTTTTAGTTTTCCTAGAGCTTCCTCGGAAGTAAGGTTATTAAATTTGTTGAATATCTGGAATGATGCTCATGTGATTGAGAAAAGAGAAATGCTGATACACTACATAGTTCTTTATTCCGATGTATTTCTGCCCACGTGTATTTTAATCATATGTTCATATGAAATCTATGGTGATTTTCAATAAAAGGTAAAGGATTTTATTCATTGTATTTAACTCTTTAAAACTCTCACAAAAGAAGATAAGTTTCCCAAAGGAAGAAAGGATAGATCATCACTGATGTAAGAGCTAAAGCTAAGGAAGCATGGTGCAGTCTAGAAGTTCACCACATTAAAATGCGTTTAGTTTTTGGCTGCAAAATGGTCCCCTAATAGCCAAACACACTTCCTCTTGACCAAGGAGACTCACTTCAAAGCAAATTTGGTCTCAGCCTCTTATCAAATCTCTAGTCTATTTTGGTCTGAAATAAACAGAAAACAGTCTTGTCATTTTAATATATAAAAAGTTTTCTGTCTTCTCTCATAGAAGCAGACAAAATCACTTATTAATATTTTCAATTAAATTGAGAGCAGAATATATTGTCAAAGGTCAGACTGTGGAAACACACTACACACTTGGGATGGCACTCCAATTTGAAACAAGTGTCATTTGTAAAAGCGTATTTATCCTAGCTTGTGAATTGCAATATTATGAAAGAAAAATATCAGCAATCCAGTTATTGCATATCTTACTCTCTACCATACAGTAAAAGAAATAATGCATTTATGAAAGCAAATACTCATGGTAATCCATAATTCCAATCAGAGTATTCCTGTCTTAGCACAGAATGAACTTATATACTCCTAGAAAGAATATCCAAAGAAATACCAATATGTTCATTTTTCATTTCCTAATTGGAAGTGATTAGAGAAAATATTCATCAGTGCCATCACAAGCTTTTTCATTGTGCAATTTGAAAACATTGCTCCATTTGTTTTCCTCAAGCTCGTGTTCTTAGTCAGCAGGTCCTTTCTTGTTCCTTCAAATTGCTGAAGATTGTATAGCTGAAAATACTGACCAATTTACTACCCATTTTTCATTACTATTCTTATTTGTACTTAATGTGGGTTTTGTTATATCTTCATCTTCTGTTTTCTTGCTCTCAGCTGCACTTTTAGGTATTACTGACCTAATATATTTTTAATTTTCCAAAATAAGGGATGGGAGGATAAGGGAGAAGGAAGTGCACACTGAGAAAGTGAAGGAATCAATCAAGAAAATTCCTGAAGATTTTGAGGATGTCCAGAGCATGATCACAGACAGCTGTGAGATACAGTAGATAAGACTGGTAGCTCCATTACAGTGAGAAAGAATTCTTCATATAGGTTGTGATACACTTAAAGGTTTTTCTGGAAGTATTTGTTAGGCCATTTTGTGGGACAGGATAATTCCATGATTCTTTCATGTAAGACTTGTGAATTTTAGCTCATCAGAAATGTATCTAAGAGTCAGTCCTTCAGTTGCACAGCAGAATCATACTTACGCTGGTCGATCCTCCAGAATCAAAGCAGTAGTTGAAAGTGGTTCAAACTCAATGTTTTTACGCCTTGCTGATGGGGGTGGGGGTTTATACATTCTTCCTGTCCGTGCTTCATATTCCTAAACAACATTATTGATACAAATGAAATTTCAACTTTCAGCCTCACTCCAAATTAGTCAGCATGATATTACTTAATGCATAAATAATGTCATATCAAATATTTTAACATTACATAATAAAACAACAAGCAGCAAACACAAGTTGAAATTGCTGATAGCAACAGTGCAGCTCTCCAGGACTGCTAAGTAAAGATGAATGAGAAAGCAGTTTCTTGTATCAATTTTGATCAATTCTAGTTCAATACTTCAACTGAGCATCCCAGAATCAGGTAGTAAAGAAATCTGCATAATCTACCCAGCCTACCTAGTGCCCAATTATATTTAAGTAATATGTGACACTGACAATAAAAGAAACTCACCTAACAAAGACCACTAATCAAGAACGTGTCTCATTCTATTTCTTCCTCTTGATCCCAGCTCTCCTTAAGATCCAGTACACCTGACATTCCTGAGGCCTTCAACAACACCATCACACCCACATTAACCAGAACCACCTACACTATACTCCGTGACAATACACCAGTATTTATCATTACAAGTCTGTTTCATATAATTTCCTTCCTCTGAAGTTAAAACATGCAGTCTACTTAGAAAGAAATATTTAACTGCCTTCAATACACAACACAAGATTCTGAGGAAGAAAAAATTCTAATCCTTTTATCACAACAGCAACTCAACAGAATAGAAATATGACACAATCCTTAGAAGAAAAGCTAAACAGAACCACAAGAAAATCTCAAATCTCACATCCCCTTCTTTTTCGCCTCTGCAAATAAAAATTTACTGCCAAGGTAATGGAATAACATGCATCAACACCATTCAGCACATTGAAACAAGTATCTTGAACAAGGACACAGGACTGATAAAGTTATGTTGTAACTTACACAAGCGCAAGAAAAATTAAAAAAAAAAAAAAAAAAAAAACAAACATAT
>VXBI01011924.1:1113235-1140299 GCA_013397375.1 Toxostoma redivivum
AAATTATTTCATTCCACTTAAAAACAGAAACAACATCAGTACTCCTGTCATGCTGTATACCTCAGAACACTCCAGTACATTTGTAAATTAGGAATGTATCCTGTGGTAACACCCAGAGATCAGCATCCAGGCTGCAGTACAGTAGCAATGCCATCCCCTCCTCCTATTCTTGGTAGTTCTGATTTACTTCCATATTGTCCTTTGTAACAAGAGTCACCAAATCAAGTTCATTTAGTGGTCAGAGATGAGGAAGCTCAAACATCAGCAACCTTTTCAACATTTCTACATATCTAACTTGTATGCAAGTTTTTAAAAAAAGGAAAAAAGATTTTAAAAAGCATTGCAAGATGTACATCAGAAATGAAGCCACTCTTACCGTTTTTAATACAAGCAAGTGGACAATACTAGTGCTTCCAGCTACCACCTGTGCTAAGAACTGATACACTATTTCCAAGGCAACAGAGAAAGAAAAAACCAAAACTTAAAAATTCTTCAACAGAGATTTTTCACAAAAGGCAGAACCCATCATCCAACTGTGTTTCTGAAAATAAGTACACATCATGAACAGTTGGGTTTCATAAAAAGAGATCACATGGGCAGAGAAGGAAAACTGTAAGTGTTACTAGAAAGAGAACAGAGACCAAAATAGCCTCAGGTTCAAACTGTCATGGCTGCACATTCCCAAATTGAAATACATCACAAAGTATCAGAACCTTCCAAAGGAAGAAGCTTGTACCTCAAGAAGCCTGTGCTTTAGGAAACTTGCTTCAAGATTAGATCCTACAGTCATCAGCTGTGTACAGGACTTATGCAAATAAAGTATCCATTTTTTTCTGGAATACTTTGTATGACTAGATGTAAAGAATCCAATAGCCTTACCTGTGCATTTGATGCAGAATCTAAAAGGCTTGAGCTGACATAAAATTTCACTTTGAAAGATGTGAGCTAATACTCTCCCACAACAAGGTAAAAATGCAATTTAAAGTCAAATGTCTTGTTAAATGCTTAACATGCAGGGCATGTGCCAGAAGATAGAACAGTTGACAGCTAAGATTCAAGACTATGTAAAACCTATATATGTAAAAAAATATTTTTGAGGGGTCACACGTATGGTTTCATATGCTTAGAGAAGATTATTTTTAAAAGAAAAATATTTACTGCAATATATCAGGCATTTAATGAAAATTTCAGAACACTTCATAATTCCAAGTAAAGAAAAACAAATTCAGCTTTAATAAAAAGTGAAACTAGTTATCTTCTTACTAAGTCTGGAACAGCATCCTATTATCCACTGCTAATAATTAACCTGGTAAGAAGCTTAAAGCATGTTTTTCCTGAAAAACACTGTGACAATATACTTAAGAGTGCTTTGATATATGGAGGGACTTGCATTTCTGGTATTTATTCCTGCAGAGATACAGATAAGCCTATTAACCTACAGACAGGTAACTGGGGCAGGGAAAACATCTTTTGCTTATAAACTGCATTTGTTTAAGAAGATAAAGATATCTCTAATAATATCTTCTAACAACAAAAAACCCCACCCAAAACCCAGAAATTCTAAACCAAAAAGCCCCGCCCCCTACCACCACAGCAAAGAACACTAAAAAATGCTCCAGTGTTCTAAAATAAAAAAAAAAAAGAAAAAAAGTAAATAAACCCAACAGAGGTCTTTATTGCTTGCACCTTTTTGTTATCAACATGGAAAACATGCAAATCTGAAGTTTCATTCAGCCCTCTGCTGTAGTACCCTAACAGACAGTCAGACCATTGAGGGTAATTTTCAATACTTCTAAACAGTACTGGTTTGCTCTGTGTAACATATGTGTAACTGCTCATAGCCTCTTCTTCCAATACTTAAGCCAGTGACCTTACAGAAAGGAAAATCAGCTGCATTGCAGCATTCCAAAGGCATCGGTAGACCTGAAGTAGGCTATGCTTGTGGGGATGAAGTATTTAGCTAAGTGTGAACACGGGGATTCGGTGTTAGTTACAAACTTACATCTGCAGAACCCAAACTATACAGCTGTAAAGGAATAAATACCAGCCATAAAATTCACCGTGAATCTGGAATCAAGCCTGATCTATTTATGATCCAACAACAAAAGCTGAACTCCTGGGAATGAGTGATAAAAGCCTTTGATTACAAGGACTATGGAAGTTCTCACAGTACCAATTATACAGACAAAACACCACACATCCAATTATGCTGTAGATATGTTGGAGGAAAAAGGCAACTGATGTGTAGAGAATTTATGCAACTAAAGACGGCAACATTGAATAAACTTCCCCTATCTTAAGGACTGCCTCTATTATGAGAAGATGTCAAGGCATACTAATACTCTAACTAACATCCTGTGTATGACAGTTTCTTCCAGCATGCTTTCTCCTCTCTAATGCCAAGTCTGATAGTAAAACAGATTTTATTCAATCAACTGCAACTTCTGCTGAGGAAACAGAATGGGGTTTGCCATATATTGTGCAAATGGTTTTACACCTCTCTCCCTTCTACACACATGTGACTGGAGCAGATGGATCTATGAAACATCTTCATGATTATTTTAATGATGTTGTACAGCTAACTAGATGTATCATCAGAAAGATTATATGTCTTCATTTGAACCAGGGTTGCTCATCCAAGAACAGAAGCATTAATAGAATCACCTAGGAGTGAATCCATGTCAGAAGAATTTCTGCTAATGAATAATCCTACATCAGCATGCATGTTGCCTCCAGGTTAAATGTTAAAATTGCTGAGCTAGCATTAGCTACAAGGTGATTACAAACAAAGAATTGTTTATAGCAAGAGTAGATGTCACTGAAAAATTCTGTGAGTCATAAACTAGACATTTTCCCACAAATAAGAATTCCAGATGCTGTCAGGACAGGCAGAACAGTACATTCTTGCCTAACTTGCAGGTGAAATGGAACAGATGTATTGATGGAGAAGAAAATACTAATCTTCACACAGTACAAAAGGACAACCAAACAGACACTTAAGAGTTTCTAGGTCAGTCTTCCAAACTTAATGCCATCCACCTTAATTCTTTGTTTGCTGTACTTTTTCCTCAACTGAATATTTAATAAGGAGCATCAAATTTCATCTTCTTTTGTTTACAAGAAGCCACCGGCCCTGGCCCTCTAAAGACATGCTGAGAGTGGCCAGGTCACGTAATGTGAACCACAGGCAGCAGAATCAACCAGTAGTTATGTGACTGCTCTGTTTCACAGCCCCACAGAAATAAAAAGCCCATCTGTGCTATTCATGTTTAACACCCCGAGTGCAGAATTACAAAAAAAGTTTACAAAGTAACAGGCACACTCCATTTCAGCAGGATACCAGTCACAGGGAATAGATAATGTAAAATGAAACAAAAGTTTCAACAACTACACTTTTCTACTTTTCCAGTTTCACGTTGGAAATAGCGATTAAAAGCATCACGAGTTCTCAAGTGCCACTGTTAATAGCTTGTGTGGCTCAGTGACAGAAGATTCTAGTATAAAAACTTTCAAATTTAATGAGGTGTTCAGAAATAGTACAAATCAAGCCTTTCAACAACTTTTACCATTAAGCAATGAGGCACAGCAAACATAGAAAGTAAATTACTGTCAAGCTCTATGATTATCTTTTTCTTGCTTTTCAAGAACATGCAATATAAACAATAAATAATACTCTATCACTTCAAGTTGTTAGTGAGAGTCACATGTGAAACTTGTTTATTTTACTAATGGTTTTTAATGAGTTGATGGGTTAGTGCCATAAAATATTCATGCTACTGTGAAAATGTGATGTTTGTACCATTTTAATGAGTGCTACACAGTCCCATGCATGGCATCAAATACGACTAAAAAAAGTATATATTAAATTTCATACCCCTGTGTTTAATAGACTGAGAGCAGATATTGACGCAAGACTGCCAGAACTGTCATCCTAATAAGAAAAACAGAAGCAGAGCCTTAGTGAATAAATGAAGGAAGAGATCATTACAAAATAGCAACGTGCAAGCCAAAATTTAAATTCACATGTACACTATTAATCTTGTATGTTTGAAAAAATATGGATGAGTCCTCCTCCTCCTTTTCCAGCCCTCAAAGCGGACACATATACAAAGACTTCCCACTTGTGCAAGAGCTGTATAGACTGGATTGTTTTTCTGGTTTAACTGATGTTTCATATTTTCAGTAATCAGACCCCTTCCCCAAAATGAGATTTTTTTCCATGGTGCTTCTCAGGTGCGTGACAAAGGCAGTTCCTGATACACCCTGTGTGTCCCTAGTACACACCACTCACAGACATTAGACTGACTTAACCACAGCCTTGGAGGGCACATGCTGTTAGAAAGGAAAAACAAAACATTGTCCTCTGCCATGTAATCATTGGTATTTCTAAACTGAAAGAAAGCTCAAAAGTGGGCTATACTTCAGCCTTGCTGGTGAGAACAGAGATCTACTTGTAATGCTTTGAGCAACAGTCACTTCCATTCTAAATAAGACTCTAAGCACCACTAAGCAGCAAGGCAATCAGGTATAAAAGCAAGCCCAGCTACAGGAGACTGTACAATCACAGCTCTGCACAATTTCAACCAAAAGTTAAAGTTGGTTTTATAGTGGAAAGATAAACCAAGCTGAAAGATGAAGTGTAGGGGAGATGACCAACAAAGTCCACTGCTTTTAAGCCTTGAATTACAGTGCCTGGAAGAAGGAAAATAAGGTTTTTATCATGAATTCAACAGAACATATCTGCAATGTTCAGAATAGTAGAAACCATTTAAAAGGCTTTCTTCTCCCTTGCAATACTATTTTTCCTTTTCAGTTCTGAAGTACCATGCCAGCCTTGGAAGGATAAGATTTATATTAAAACAAATCAACAAAAACCCCCCCACAATCTCACACTTTAAATAAATGTCCATGAAAGACAGCAGATTTATCACCTGAACCTATCCTTTTGGAATTGATACAGCCTGCCTAGATGATGATTTTGCTTTCTCAGCACCTCAAGCTCAGCAGCATGTCTGCTTAACCTGCAAATGCTCGGTTCTTTGAGAGAAGAAAAAATCCTACATATCATGCTTGGCTAAAGAAATTCAAAGGCCCAATGGAAAGAGAAGGATCTCACAGAGTGAGAATCTGGAAGACCAAAAAATAAAATATCATGTCCCACCAAATCAAAGTAAAATAAGTTTTATAATTTTTATTACCTCGACTTATATTATTTGTTTCCTCCAAATCCAGCAACTTTCAGGAACAGAAATGAAAATACATACCTATGTATGCCTAAACTTTCTTTTTCAACCCTTAGGAACAATTGCTTCAATACTCTTTGTAGTTGTCCTTAAAGATTTTGTTTTAAAAAAAAAATAGCAATCAGAAGAATTCACAGATTCAAGCAGATTCAATACATCCATGTTATTTTCAAAACACTGATCCCATCCCCCATGTAAAGTTCTCCCCTAAAAATGCATTTGTGCCACCAACATAGCACTGATATTGTAAGAAGTTTTCCTTAACAACTTTCCCTTGTCAAAGCAACTTGGGACATCCTGACAGTAGGAGCTGAACTGTATTTTATGGCCTTTATGCAAAACAAAAGAAAGCATCTGTCAACTCTGAGGTCCTCTCTGTTTCACTACCATTTTACTGACAAGATCATCCCTGAAGAAATCTAAAACACTGGGGAATGTCCATGCTTTACCTCTAGAATAGATATTTTACTGACTACACATGTGATAATTGAATGATGTGGGACATTTCTTGAGAATCTCAACTGCTACAGCATCTACAAAGAAAACCATCCCAGCCTTCTCACTGCTTCTGGTAGGGTAAATTGTTATTCCTTGCAAGACCCAAGAGCCCCACTTATTATTTGTCCTTGTTTCAAGGTGGTTTGTTACCAATGTATTTCTGCCCTGTATCTGGCAAACAGGCAGGAGTCTTGCCTTTCTTTATTCTCCAGTAGTAGTGCAAGGTGAGCCAATATGACCTTTAAATAACAATCTGCTTAAGAACCACTCCTGTAAAAAAGCATTCAACAGCTGCTCTGAGATAGTCAGTCCTTGAGTTTATTTACAAACACATACACATTTTATAAGCGTTAAGAGCTTTGTGTGCTTTTAAACTCTAACAACCAAGATTGGAGGGAAGAGTTAATATTGCAAGCCAAAAGGTTTGAGTCATATGAAAACTGATTCAAAACACATCTGTTCCTCTGAAGAGAAGCTTCTGAAAACCCTTGGCCCTGGGAGACCACGGGAATTCGACTGAATCAGTGACTGCAATTTCTCCATTAGATCTCAGACTGGAGATAACAACATTGGAAAAATATTCAAGAGGAGATATTTAAGTTTTTTAGCCCTCAAATATCTCTTTTTTGAAAAGATTTCAAAGCCACCCCAACATATTTTCAGAAGTTAGATGTACAACAGTGACCCAGTCAAAGGTAGTATTTAATGGACTAAGAAAGATTAAAAACTTCCATTTTGTACACAAGGTGACAGCTATTGGAAAAGATGGCTTCACTTCTGAATAAGCAGTCATTTCTAAAACCACTGCAAGCTTTTAATGGTGTGGCAGATTTAAGTAGAAAAGAAGCTTTTTTTCCCCCACTTCATTTAAGGCTGCCACTGAGAGAAGCATTATTAAAACTGCTGATAAAGTGAATTTGGTGTATATTTTGCTTGGGTTTTTTTGCAATGTGTAATTACATATTTTGAGTTCAATTCAGGCATATTAGGAAAAAACCCACCATACTGCTTTAAACATATTAACAAAAAGTATGCAAGCCTGCTTTAATAATCTAAACTTAATGACTTGATATTCAGAAAAAATTTTTATCATACATTAAAAGCTCTTTTCTTTAACCACAAGCACAAAAACTGAAATTGAGTTTGCATTTTGAAACAGAACTTGGACTTTAGTCAATACATTCCAAAATCTTATATATCAGCCCACAAGTCTGTTTCTCCTTTAAATGCTTCTGCATTAAAGTATTTCAACAGTCTAATTTAAAGCAGATTTCTGTACAGACTGAAAAGAGTTTACCAAACTGATCATTAATGACAACATGCTTCTTATAATAGCTTGTTTTATTAGCTGCAGTTCATGAAAAAAGGCACACTTCCTAAAACCATCAAATGCATTTGACATTTGCAGTCCTGGGGAGCTGTTTTTCCCTTTTCAAAAAAACAGTGAAGGAAAGAAGCCCAGAGGAAGGAGATGTCCAGCAAAAGAGTTGGCCTCAATCACATCCTGCTTGGGCAGCTCTAAATCCAAGGAGAGATGAGCGTGCCAGCAGCTGCGAGTGGGGAGATGCAGCTGCCAAGAACTTTCAACCTCTGACCCAGTTTGAGCGAGCGCATCTCGCCCAAGGCAGCGCAGCTGCAGGGACTGTGCAGGCAAACCCCGCAGGCTGCTGTGCCACAAAAACATTCAGCATCTTCCACATGAGCTAAGAGGCTTGCAAAGAAATTATTTACAATAATATTCATTAGGCTGTCTCTGAAGGCACAGCTGGCTGGCATCGTCATCTGAAAAACGTCTGAAACAGTATCCCCAATTAAGTTTCCAGATTTTCTTGGAGGTTATTCAAGATATTACAAGCGCTACTGAATTCTCTGGAGAGGCACATATAGCAGTGTCTAGTTGACAGACAATGACTGGGACAAATGAATTATATTCATTTAAGTGTAATCAGCAATTTACTACATCATCCTTACCATAACAAAAGTAACAAAGGAGGCATCCTTCAGCCAGGATCAAAAAGGAGCACATAAGCCCTACCAATCCTTTGGCTATAAATCTACAATGATGCAATTTTTCTCAGTTTTACTAATAGGAAAGTACTTCAAGCTTCATGATACTGCCATAAAACTTTGATGTAAGTATTTTCCTTATCCTAAAGACTTCCTCCTCCTATTAATTGCAAAGTTTTTCCTGTTGTGAGTTAATTTTTCTTGCAACAGGGCTTCTTAAGATCACATCTTTTACATGCAGGATGCTGACTCATTACTGAATTTCCTTAATCAAGGGTTTATTTGCACCCTCCCAAAGCTGGCCAGTGACATCAGTAAAATGAAAGGACCATGTCCAACCATGAAAAATAATTTGTGGCTAATAATAAACTACCATAAACTCCTTCACAGGCACCTTTCCTACCTTCTTGTAGTCTTACTCTAAGGTTCATTTTACAAAAGCTGGCTAGCAAGAAGTAAACATGGTTCTGACCACAAAGAGCTAAAAAAACTGGGGAAAAATGTGGGGTTTCTGTTTCGATTATATTTGATCCCTCCAATCCGATTTAGAAAGTCAAAGTGCAAGTCTGGAGAGACATTCCATGTAGGTTATGAAATAACCTGACAGGTTCAGAGAATTGCATGTGAACAAAACCCACTAAGTTTTAATCATATTTCTGCCAACTTCTCGAAGGCCTCATATTCTTTTCACTCACATTTCCTAGCTAGTGAGAAATTAGACCAGAGACTACAGTCAGCCATTTGAAGTGAAGATGCTACTCCCCACTGATCTTCAATAACCAAGTGTGCCTATATTCATTCTAACCCATCATTAACTTAGCAAATTTGAACATTTTTAAAGAAAAGAAACCATCAGCTTTTCTTCAAAGGCATATGCACAAGGAGCTATACAGTAAATTTTAAACACACATGCAAGACATTTGACATATGCTAATTATGGAGACATTAGGGTCATTTCTCAATTTAAGATCAAATTTCCTTAGGTATGTATCTCTAACTGTGTGCAGAGCATACTGCAAGCTGGTTCTCCCTTTGGTAACTGTATCTCTTAGCTCATGAGGCTTTATCTAAAGACCATGCATGCTTTAGAAATAGAAAGCTAAAACTATTAGCTATTACTGATACTTTACTCAAGATTATGTAAATCCAACAGTGACTCTAATCTGGAAAACATTATAGCACAAACCACATGAGTAGGAGCAATTCCATCATGGTTAAAGATAATACATTGTTGTAATACATTTGCTTTTCTGAGACTTTGGAGGAGTTAAAAATGGGAACGCTACAGTTTAAAACAACCACAATCACCGAGGGACAACAGAATAAGAAAGTAGGACTGTTTCTTCAAATCCTCATCTTCAACAGGTTGCCCAGGAAAGTTGTGGATGCCCCATCCCTAAAAATGTTAAAAGTCAGGTCGGAAAGGGCTTTGAGCAACCTGGTCTATTAGAAGGTGTCTGCCCATAGAAGGGAGAGTAGGACTCCCTTCCAACCCAAATCATTATAACATGGTCTCCAGAATATATATCTTCATTACTAGAAAACAGTAAGCAGATGACAGGCAACATTGTGCAGGTTCTCCATTTCTCAGGATGGAAGAGACATCTGGATTTTACCACAGTGTTTTCACAGCAGAAGGCCAACAGCATGCCCCTGCAAGCAAACCAAGAATACTTGCCCTCTCTCACTCAAAGAGGAAAACCATTTAAACAGACAATTTATTTGAAAATGTAGATAAAGCATTTATTTTACTTCACAGTACAAACTACAGAATAATTTGGGTTGGAAGGCACCTTTAAAAGTCATACAGTTTCAACCCACAAGATTGCACTTTCTGTAATCTTATAATTTTCTTGCAATATTTTATTGTGTCACAAGTCCCACTGCATTAAACTCCTTCAAAAAGATCCTCTAATTTTTCACTTTGGTTGCTCCCAAAAGGCCCTCTTTGCCACAAAGCTCTTTCTAGGAGATAACTGAACACTGCTTCATTCATAGCTATTTGCACCTGCCAAACACATCAGCTTATTTGGAATTTAAGGAGACAAGCAAGCAGCCCTCAAGAGATTCAAGTTACTCTTTTAACCAACACGGGGACGTTAATATTTCTTATGTCAACAAATCTTTCAGCTTCAGGTTTGTACACTAACATTGTTAATGATACATTACCAATTGCTCACTTTTTATCAAAGACAGATTCCACAGGAATAATTATATGGAAGTGCAATTTTGTGACAGAGGAAGGAAATCAGTTATCTTTGTGAAGAATTCTAGTAGCTCAAAATCAAGGTTAATTTCCAGTATTTTGCAACAAAGTATCTTGAGTGAGATTAAAACTTTGATTTAAAGAAGATGACATGTCTGAGAATTCTAAGCAATTTGTCACAAGTTACCTACACAGGAGGTCTTCCAGGCAAGGATGACAATGAAAAAATGAGTCAGATTGCAGCATACCATGTTAAATAAGACAAAATTTTATGGGAAATTAATGCAAGTTCTAATGTCTTGACAAAAACAGCTTAAATGTTTTTTGAATAAATACCACCTTTTTGTAAGTACTTTTTATAAGTACTGAGATGTGCTGAAGAATGTACAAGATAAGCATAAAACTCAAATTCCTTAGTAACTACTGTTACTTAAAGCCCCAAAAGAGTGTTCTCAGAGCACCCTGTGGTCATATAACACCAATGTGCATATAACAGCAGAGAAATTCAGTACCTGTGTGTTATTTTTACAATTTTCCTACCTAGACCAGTGTGATGTTTACTCACCTGCTGAATAATTTTGGAATCTTTTGGAAGGTTTTCCCTGGGTGGGACTTTTCCAAACAACTTCCAACCAGGAGCGCTTTGGACAGCAGGTTTGAGTTCCTTTGTCCTTTTAGTGAAAAAGTTTCTGAAAAGAGAGGAAAGGGGAGTTTTTTGTTTATTATAAGCATATAAACAAAGTATATTGTGCCTACTTACATTTTTCAATCTCTCTACCAGTTTACAACTTAGGTGAACTGTAGAGATTTACTGCTCAGCAAACACATTAGTGCATTCTACTTACAAATAATTAAATTGAAGTGGAGCATCTTTCATTACAGGTGCTTCGTTGCTAATATTTGTACTTAACACTCAACCTCTAAACTACTTTATGCAGTATCAGAGCTTTTTTAGTAATAGCAGACACTTTCTTAAATATAAACAGCACGCAGCAGACTCTCAAACTTTTGTTTGGGGTTTGCTTTAAGTGTTTCTTATTGACTTATTTGGAGACTAAAATGACAACAGCTTAAAAACACCCTGTAACTTAAGAGATATTTTTTTAATGGTGAATTACTATTTCTACCTATCTTCACACCTCCAACTTCCATAGCATAGACTAGAAAATCAGGCAATAATCACACAGCTTCATTTTAGAAGATAACCTTTACCAGTGCCTAAAGCAATTACACTCAAAGAGGCAGATGACTGCCTTGCTCTTACTTCTCAGAAAGCCAACCATCATAAGACTGTGTTGGTGACCACTTGTCAGATACTCAGCTGTAGTATTTGACTCCAACCACAAGTTCCCACAAAGCATGTTATATACAAGTGCTTTAAAAACGAAAGAAGTGTATTTATTCTGGATACTGGAAAATTACTTTCCAGAAACTCATAACACAAAGGGATTAGAAGCTCAGTAGCCTGTAAGGTGATTTCTCAGGAAGTTTACTAGCTGACCTCAGAGAAAAGAATAGGGAAGTGCTTTTGGTACACTGTTTTTGTACAGTGTTAACGAGTTAACTTCACACTCTTCTGTAAAGAGATCCCCAGATTTATTCTTTACTTAAAATATTTGCTGTATTTTAAAAATCCAATTCCTTTTCAAACTGGAAGCAGTTACATTTGTGCACAGCAAACAGTCTCTTAGCTTTGCCTAGATAAATGGAGCATGCTTCAACAACCACAATCTGTCCGGAAAGTGCTCAGGGCTCTTAAATTCCAGTGCTGTCAGGGTTTCTGGCCAGGCAGCATAGTTTTAGAATTAGGAAGTGTTAGTAAGATGTTTTATGGTCTTCAAACACAAGCCATCTTTTTAGTTTCCGAAATGTTTTTTGTTATTTGGGAAACAAGCAAATATCTGTCAAAAATCCCTTCAGTGCAAGTTTGCATGAATGAACTCTATACACTGTGAACTCGTGTGTAGTTGAGGATCTAGCCACCAGCAAACAGCAAGAAAGATGGAGAAGTAGGTGCTGATAGAGCATGGAAACCTCCCAAAAACTGATAAACTCAAGACTGGTGGTTCTGTGGAATCCAGGAAAAATCACGAAACCCAGAACACCAACTCTCTTCACTCCATTTGAGGCCACTGCCACACACTGCCATCATCAACAGCTTGTCAAAAAAAAATTTTAAAAGACTGCATTCAAGAAAACAGCAGTTGCCATAGGCATGTTGGGAGTACAGGATTACACACACACATATACACCTGATGAAAGAGAACACCATGAGAGATTTTTTTGGAATGCCCAGATAGAATCTGTTGGTGTCCCAGTATACTGTGTCACTTCTATGGAGGACTCCCAGATGTTCCAAGCCAATTACTGGGAAAGCACGATGGGGAATAACTGATTGCATGATTTGAATCATTGTTTGCCATTAATGGAATCGAGTCATTGCTATTAATAATAGTTTAATTAATACAAATTGTTCTAGCAAGCATTGGTTGTGATCCACACATCCCACAACTCTGTCCCCATCAGAGAAATTTGTAATATCTTAGTCCATCCCCGTGGAAGCAAAGTAAGCACTCAGAAGCTCCAAAACAGTGGTTTCTGATACATAGCCTGAAAAGGAAGAACAGTGAAAAAAAACTAGCCATGGTATCCATGTCTTTAAAAAATACCATCCTCAGTCAATCCCAGGACTGCACACCATTAGTGAAATGAAGAGATCCACTCAGTAAGACCAAAAAAAAGTGTGTTTACGTGGATAATGAAGGCTCATTTCATAAGGACAATTTTCACAGTGCTTTACATTGTCTTCAGGAGGGAAGGAGGAGCACTCAAAGAATCAACAAAACAGGACAGAAGTTTTCTAAAGACAACACGTCACTCTGCACTAACCCACAGTCTTGATCTTAAATCTGTAACAGTTGTATTTGAATTTGATTAGAGAAGACTTTTTCCCCCAAAAGCAGGAATGCAGGAAGGTACATTCTGGAGTACCTTTCTTGACTTCATGAGTAGCAATAAGCATCCAGCGTCTGTACATACTACAGAGTACCACCAGGATTACTTGGCAGTTGAAATCCACTGCTTCTACCACATGTAGAAGCTGAAAGATGCATTTAACATTGATGGCAATCTGTCACTGTAGCAAAGCTGGTTCATTATTAACCAGGAAGCCGGTAGATTTTTAAAAGGAAAAAAATGTGCAACATACAGAAGTTTTTCATTAATATTTCTACATAAAAGATTTAGGCATGCTCATGGCTTTCACAAGATTTAATTTTTCATTTTTTTGAAACAAAGAAAATATTAAAACAAACCTTCCAGAATGTAGTCTGGAAGGAAAGACGTTTTACTTTTATTGAGCACATATTCAGTGAAGTCTGTTTCTTGTGAAGGCAAAAAGCTGGTAAAACTCTGAATCATGTCAGAATAAATTTCACATAGGAATTAATGACAGATTACAAATAAGTTTGCTGAAGATGAAAGGACACTTTTTAATACATTGTTTTGGCAGCTAACAGTATCACATCTCATGTGTTCTTGACAACAGTAAAGCCTTACAAAAGCCTTGTTAAGGAACAGCATCTGTGAATGCTTACAAGTTGCATTCACTGAACTGCAGGAAGTGTACTAGATTTGATGTATTTGTTTCTGCTTAGAATATTCATGAGTCTCACTGGTCCTGGGAAGAGTCAACTATTGAAATGGCTGAAAAGCCAATAGCATTTTGGTACAGAATCTCTAAATCCTCAAAATTCCTTTAAGAAGAGCCTACACTTTAGAATTGAACAATTCTTTCTGTTGCAAGGACCCATGGGACAGAAGTATTAAATTAGTTCATTGATTTAAGCTCTGGTTTACAAAAGCCTGGGGGAAAGCTGCAAGGTTGTTTTTTTTTTCCTGCTTCTTTTATATAACACATATTAACACTCTCAAATGACACTCCAAAATGTTTCAGTAGGTGCCTTGAAGAGCTTGAAAGCCAAATGAAGTGCCACAAAATGAGAAGTTATTGGCACAGACTAAGACATCTATTGCTAACATGGTTTGGATTATGTTATACAAAAAACTATGGGCTGTGATCACACAACTACAACAGCTGTAATGACAGCTATGACTCGTGGGTTTTCCCCCTTATTTTTAACAGTGTTGCTTCAACTATTCCTGCCTGTGCCCAGGATAATCTGTGCAAGTATCACCATACTGGTGGTACATCAATTCAAGAATATTAACACTATGTTCTACTAATGAAATTGCTTATTTCCACTCCACTTTTGCTTCTAAAATCACTTTTTTTGTTGCTATTTAAGATTAATTAGCGTAGTCTAAATGCAATTAGAATTAAGTCTCAGAAGGGGATAGGTGGAACTTGATACTTAAGCAAATTTTTTAATTTACTTTGAGGTTTTAGATTCCCCTTCTCCCCCCAAAAAAATTTCAATACAAAAAACTTCATTCTGATTTCCAAGCTAGCTATTGGTCAGACCAAGAGGACAATAGATTTCCAAGATTTAGAGGAAGTTACTGGAAAATATGAGACAATTACTTCAACCTTGATCTTAAATTTTTTCCAAAACCACATTTGCTCAACACCCACTCAAAGAAAGCAGAAGTGCTTTGAACAGCAGCAACCACGAATATCAGCAGGTAGGAAAGGCTCCAGGGTAGATATACCTCCAGCACTATGCCTCTGGGTATAACTGAGTCACCACTCCACAAGAACAAGAGTTTGACAAGAATCTTGTTTGACCAAAACCATCAAACTAATCTAGTTTCAAGCTACACATCATTTTGCTACAGTTCTTTCAACAAATGTAATATACAGATCTTCCCTTTGCACAGCTCCACTGTGTGCCACAAACTATCAGTATTCCATTGCTTTGTGCATCCCAGCAACACCTCAAGTAGCTTTCCTTCCCAATCACTCAATCATTAGAATTCCACATACAGGCTCAAGCTCTACCTATACTGACACTTTTAGCAATCTATAGGCAGATTTCAGGTGTAGAGAGAGGTTGGATGTTAAATCTGAGCCTTTTAGGATGAATATCAGTATAAAGCATACTAAAAATGAAACTACTTTTCTCTAATTTATTCATCTTGAACTACATAAAAATGGCAAAATTCAAGTCGTCTCAGAGGAGAGCATAAACCATGTGATCATCATTGCTATACAAGAGGAAAGTATGCTACCTTACAGTTCACTTTAATATGCAAATAAAATTTAATTTGAAATACTGCATTAAGTTGAACAACAACAAAAAGAAGCCCAAACAAAACAAAACACACACACCCAAAAAAACCCAACACATACAAAAAAACAGAATACATACAAACAAACAAACAGGGGTGAAAAACAAAACAAAACCACTAAACTATGGGCATTCCATGGCAAACACACAGTGGGACACCAAAGAAGCATTTTCTTTCCAAATAAAATATTCAGAATTGAGAATTATTTTATAAATAAATTAATGCTGTGTTTATGTTTCAATGCTGAAAGGTAAACTACTATTCCCTGATTTCTCATCCTTACTAGACAACTTAGAGCTTGCTCAAAATGTTTACTCATTGATTTACAAATAAAATAGCTCCAAAAAGAGACCTCAGGTTATACTAACATAGTAGAAGTTACTTTTTTAATCTAAAAAAGCTAACTGTCAAAATATTTTTCTGACTTTTACTTTACACACAACAATTTGGCTTACTGGCATTTTCCAGCATCAATCATTTCTTCTCATTGCATCGATCTTTCAAGAGATTTGATAACAGGGAAGTTGCTATGCTGAGAAAACAAGATTTGAAAGCCACGAGAACTGACAGAAGAAGTGAGGGCTGATTAGATTTTCCTTTTGATTAAGCATCTAGTACCTGTTAGTAAACAGTGCATAAAACAATTTTATCCTTTTAAATCCAGGGAAGCAAAGCACAAACAGGAAGGAATCAGCATCCCATCAAGAACATCCTCGCTCTATCATATATAGCTTTTCCTAACAGAATCACAAGGCTTAGAAGGGAAATCCAGCATGGAAGTAATGCTATAAATGAGTAGCAAGTTAGACAAAAACAATAGCACATTTTCTCTGTATTTTTAATAGAGTTACAAAAATGCAGCTAAAAGCCTTGAAGTTCAATTTCCCTGCAATAAAATCTACTGATTCCAATAAAACTTCAGAATGTGTAAAAGGAATGAAGTAACAAAATTCATTAAAAACTGCATTTGTATTACAAAATAATTGATTTTGCATCTCTAGAAAGAACAGTGTTCTGCTTGTACATGCAATCTGCTCTTGCTCCACCCCATGCTAATTTTTTAATAAGCTTCATAGGCATACAAAATAGGTGTATGTTTGAAACTTGTTGAAATTTGAATTAGCTGAAAGACAAGCTGATAATGAAATTACTGCTTTACCCAACAATCTTTATCCAGAGAGCTGTATCAGTAAGGAGTTAGAAGAGGCATGTTCCAGGAATTGCTATAGATGCATTTTTACAGATAAACACTAAAATAAGTAGTTTTTACTTAAAGCCACACTTTTAGGATCTCTACAAGTCTGCAATTCCATATTCTGTCATGACTATAGCCAAATACATAACAAGAACTATTACAGTCATATTGACATAAAACACAAAAGCTGCTTAAGAACACAGCAGAATTCTCCATACTCAAGTCTTGGCCATTCTGTTAAGGTTTCATGTGCAATAATTTGGAAATAACAGCAGACAAAAAAAAATTGCTTTATTAAGCAGAATTAGCCCCTCTGCTTTAAACAAGACTTTTCAATAATTTACATGCAGAAACAAAGGTAACTCAACTCTAAACATAAATAATGAATCATTGAAAGGAAATAAAACCTTTTTGGTTAGCCACTTACAATGCCTGCAGAGCAACAAGCATTCTACATTTTTAATTTCAATGGCTTCAAGTGTCAGCCCATTTTGATCCAACACATTCATGATTGCTCTCAGCATGTTTCAAAGCTTTGTCCTATATTGGAAGAGATGTGACCCAACCGATTTTACAGTTTAGATTTTCCACCATTTTGCTACAAGAAGCACCTAGATATAAGCTTCTCTTTTAATTTTATGACCTCAACCACAGATTTGTAACAGGAGGTTTCTAGTTTTAGCACCTTCTAGATTTAAAGATCTCCTCTTTCTCTCTGCACCAAGACAACCCACAGAATATCCCAAACTACCCTCTCCAAAGGAGCTTCAATGTTTCTAATACTCTAAGCCTGCAGTCTTAAGTGCTATACAAACAAGCTTTTGGCCTCTCTCCCCTCCCAATCCCTCCACACACACACACAAAAAAAGTAAAAATCTTACCCAGAACAACAATCATCTTCAGCAAGACCAAGCTTATAGTTTTTCTTTTAATTAAATATGATGTCTCCATTTATATTAGTGGTCAACTAAAGCCTTGGGTACAATTAGGTATACCTGAAATTTAATGAACCGTCAAGGACTAGCTGCTAAGGATTGAGAGGTTGGGAAGGAGGTGGCTTCTGGTGCCTTGGAGAGGACAAAAGGATTGACAGAACTATCATGGAACTGCACTGATGAGACAAAATTAGATCAACTCTCTTAACAAGCTCCTAGCGGATACCAGTCCCAAAGTGGCTTTACAAACTCTGCTGGCAGAACAGTTTTACTACAGGTACACAAACACTTGGGAAGTTTTAAGAGTTGGAAGTGTTTAGCAGTACTACAGAACACTTTATACAGAACACTCACTGATAAACAGTATTTTACCAGACTACACTGTAGTCCTAACAAAGAGCCATTGCATAGGTCAGCTTTACAAGCAGTTCAAGCTTTCAAAAACATACATAAACAAGCAGACACATAAGCAAGGTAACTGGCAGGGTTAAATTTCAGAATGGTTTAATACAAATAAAGGAAGAGAATCAGCCTTTACTTTTCAGAGTGAAGATTTATGCCAGAACTGTTCTATCATCTTCATATTTGGGAAGGCAGTTATAAACCTATTTTTACACTGCACCAAACACTATGGACAATCTTCTCTAATAATGATCAAATGTCAGTATTTAAAATAAAGTCTTAGATCACAGCTGTGAGAAGTGGAAAATTTTTACCAGTTGACCACAGATACCTGTATTTTCTTGCATCTTTTGTATGGCCAGTAATATATATTCCAGCAAAGTCACAGCTAGTTAATGAGCAACACTCCAAGCTAGTGCTAGAGGAACAAGACCCCTTCAGCCCACAAACCTACATAATGGGGAAGTCCATTTCTTCTCCATGCACATGTCCTACAATCCCTTCTGCTGCATCAGTTCCAAGACATTCTATACCTTGCAAGTATATCCAACTCACTAATCCCACAGAAAACCATCAATTTTTCACTCTCCAGCTTAATGAGCTACAGCAGCTCACAGAGGATCATAGAAATACCAGAAGCAGGGATGAAACAGCTCCTTTGTTTCCTGACAATAGCAAATTCTTCAATCAGCTCACCAAGATATCTCACAAAGTACAACTTAATTAAACAAACCACCTGAAATTGTTCTAGAAGTGACTCACTTTGAGTTAAGACAAAACTCACCAGCTTTATCAGGCCAGTCACTACACCTATAGTTCAAATGTTTCTATACATTGTATGCTTTCAAGACAAAGGTGATAAAGATTTCCAGCCTTTGACATGGCCTACAAGTCTGTGAACTGTAAGTTCAAACACAGGGCAGAGTTTTATTTTGAAGACTGTCCCAGGGGTGATTGCAACTCTGACCAGCCTGGTTAAGCCCCAGTTAATGTTTTTCCTTTCTGGTGCCTGACAGAGTGCCTGTCAACTACTTGATTGCACAACGTAGCACTACAAGCAAGGTATTACTGTAGTGCTTTTGCAGCCACTCAGCACATTGAGTTTCAGCTGCAACTAGCAATTCACAATATATTTTGTGTCATTGCTTCAGTGATCAATTGCAGAAATACTACAAAACACAAGAATCAATTTTTGATCTATTAGCTGATATGAGAAGGCAGGGGACTGATTTAATTCAGTTTTGCCTGATAACTCTTTCTAAAACAAGGAAGAAATCTACCACTCTGCTACTTTGAGAATTTGAGGAATAGCAAGCAATTTGCAAAACACAGTCTACAACAAGAAAAAGCTAGAATGAGAGAATAATTTAGGTTGGAAAAGACCACTAAGATAATTGAGTCCAACCATTAACCCAGCACTGTTAGGATCATCACTAAACCATGTCCACAAGTGTCACATCTGCATGACTTTTAAACATCTCCAGGGACAGTGGCTCAACTACCTCCCTGGGCAGCGTGTTCCAATGCTTGACTAGCCTTTCAGTGATGATGCTTTTCCTAATATCCAACATAAACATCCTCTGCCACAACTTGAGGCTGTTTCCTCTCATCCTACCACTTGATATCTGGAAAAAGAAAGTGACACCCACATCACTACAACCTCCTGTCAGGTATTTGTAGAGAGTGACAAGGTCTCTCTTCAGCCTCCTGTTGTCCAGACTAAACCACCCCAGTTCCCTAAGGTAGACAGATGCCAACCACACAAATACCTTTGACAGCAAGTAGATTGTTTGAGTTTTAAAACATTCTGGCATCCAGCATACAAACTGCTTCAATTACTGCCCAGCAGCAGGATAGACAAGATCCTCCATTAATGAACGCATTAGGCAGTGGAAGCAATACAGACAGGACAGAGCTCTGCAAGGTCTGAGGCCTGACCACAGCCAAGATTAGACTGCCTATTCCTACAGCTGGCCTTCAGCAAGTTTAGACCAACAAATGTCACAGGCAAAGGGGAGTCAAACAAGGAAGGTTTTATTAAGCTACATGATCAAAAGACACTCTTTCACTTACCCAAGAGCACACTAAATAAAACTTCCCAATATAACAATGGAAAAGAATATAGCTGCTTCTTAATAAAGGAGTACCTTGGAAAAGAGAGAAAAAATTTTGGGAAAGTACTCCTCTAGGCTACAGCTATTCTTTTCAGTCAGGCCATAAGAAAGTGGGAAAGGAATTTAGAAGAACACCAGTCTGAGTGTTTGGCTCTCAGAAGTTCTGAAAGAATAAACTCATCTACAACCATGAAAACTAGTTTTCTACTAATTGAAGTCATAAGTTCACCCACACAACATCCACACTCTTCTTCAGACTGTAACCCCAGCATTGAGCCAGAAGCAAAATGCTCTGCAGGTGGCTTGCACAGCTGACTGGTTTCTGAAAATACAGAGCCAAATTATCAGTCTCTTTTGCAGGCTCTCCTTATATTCAGACTTCATTCAAAAATCTGTAGGATTTTTGTGGTGGAGCTCTCTCAAACTCTGAGAGGTTTGACTGAGCCTGGGTAACAGGCTGCAGTACTAGAGAGCTGAAGCAGAAACCATGCTTCACTTCCTTAGAAAGCAATAATAAAAAGACAGACACACACACAGAGGTGTTTAAAGCAATGCCAACCACCCAGTTCAACAAATCTAGTCCCTTCCCAGCTGAACAACAAACAAGACCAATTACGATAAAAAGGACAGACTTTATATCATTGACATCTCAGTAGTTCCAAGAAATTGAAGAGCAACAATTTTTGCATCCATGTGAATGAAATGTGACCAAAACCCCTTGCACTCCTTTTTTATTCTTAAGCGATCAGAACAAAATAACCTCATAAATAACCGAACAGTCAAGAGAGCAAAAACATAAAACTATCATTTTCTTAGAGGCCAGCTGTGATTTAAGTGATCTCCCTTGGGTGTTATTTCCCATGTAAAACATTCTTCTTTTAGTCATAGCCTATTCAGAAGAGAGGTTCTATTCACTTTGTCACACTTCTCTCAATATACTCTGTAAGAAACCCTGTGATCCCAAATAAGCAGAAGAGACCAAGGAATGAAAAGACCGAAAAGACCTTCTGCAAAATGAAGGGGCGGGGGAGGAGAGAAGATGCTTTCAGATTAAGTTTAAATGCCTCTGTAGAACACTCCTTAGCAAAACAAGCTATGATTCCAACAGTTTGCTGCACACAAAACAGCAATTTAAGCTGTTTGGCTTGAAAAAACCCACCCAGCAGCCCCCCCCCCCAAAAAAAAAAAACCTACAGCATTAATTTAATGAGAACTTCATGAAAACTCACATTAGAATTACAAAATTCCTAGTGCATATATATGCCCCAATGTAGACTATAATACTGTCCATTACACTATCCACAAGGAGAGCAGAAAATTTGGTAATAATACTTTAGGCATTATAGATTGATGAAGACTATACATAGGGCTCTAAGGCTTAAGAACTGACATCTATTCAGTCAGCTTTTTTCCTTGAGAGGATAGCTGGGGAAAGACTTGCTGCAGACAGAAGTTGGAGCAACATAGCCTTCTGAAACCTATCCAGAATTAAATCAACATAACCTTCTTCTGCTTGAACTCTTGAAATTTAACCTTGATTTGCTAGTCAACAGACATCCTAACCAAATTAATTCTATGGGTGCATAGCATCTTATCTATGGTGAAACACTCACTGAAAGCCAGAAACTGGCCAACACAACTTCATAAAATAAATCATTCTTCACAAATGTGAAGGAAGAATCTACAGAGAAGCTCCTGAACATGATAATATGAATGCCATTTCCTATTTTTATCACGTTACTTATGTCTCTAACTCAGGAAAAAAGAGTACTGCTTGAAGTTGCCTATAGATTTGGGTCCAGATACTCTAGCTCAGTTTCTCCAGTCAGCTTTAATTCAATTATATGTATCCATTTGTTCATTAGGTTACAATATTACTAACAGAAAGCAAAAACAACTGCACCCAAAACGAGAAAGATGAAGGGTGCCCTCACTGTTTTGGGGGAAGCTTTTATGTATTCCCTTAACTCTTCTCTCTAATTATCTTTCCAATATATTGACAGTATATCTGTACTTTTTTTTCATTTGGTTTGTTTTAATCTGGGCAATGTAAACACAACACCAAAATCAAAAATAAAACACACAAGTTTTTTCAGTAAGATCTGATCAAGATACAGGCAATACCAGAATAGAAACTAAGCACTGTGAAGTGACCCCATCAATCTGTTCCCTTATCTTTACATGAACAGAAGGTTTAGAAGACCTGTCCCAACTAGGACAGCTCATTCCCACTTGATTAATTTTTAATCAAAAGTCCACTAAACATATTTCTTTTCCATAGGTGCACAGTACATCCACTGAAGTTTCATGATGTTTTATGCATGCAGACCTTTTCTCTAAGAGAAATGTTGATTCTGGTACTAAACCTTCACCAGCCTCACCAAGGTAGATGCCTACGTAGTGCAAAAAGCTGCAAGTGCTACTCAGTAATAAACTGAAATATAAACTACAGAGCTAGAGACACTACTGTGTACTGAGAAACAATACTCAGCAAACCTCCCTGCAACCCTCCACAGTCTCTGCCAAGGACATTTGTAGAGGCAAGATTAGCAGCTTTTGAAGGACTAGCTGCTCATGGAACTATAGGGCCACATTTACAAAGAGGGAGACAAAGACATGAGTTTCACTGATTTCTTAATGCTTTGTGCCTACAAATACTGACTTCTTTCAACTTTCCAACATCTCTTCAAGTGAATATTTTTCTAAACTTCTGGAAAATAAACATAACCCACTCTGGGCAACTAAAGACAGTTTACATAAGAATATGCATGCCAACTAGCCATACTGCTTATAACCCCTTACACCTATTTCTCACAGCACACCCTAAAGACGTACAAGAAGTGGCAGTTATGAATTAATCTCATTGTGAATCTTAGGTGAATACTGGAACACAAGTACTTGGGAAGATGGTGTTCTACTACAAAAAAAGCAAATATCACTGTTGTCCACTGTAAGTTTTGAATCCAGGAACAAGAAATTTGCCAACTACCAGATACCTAAATTTGTCTAGCAAATACAAAATTCATACAGGTACAATATCTACACAAGCTGAAAAGATGCCTGGTACCTACCCGTAGAGCTGTGAAGTAGAACTCATCTTTAGAAAAGGTTCAGAATCACTGAGTCTTTAACTCAGCCCTGGATTACTGGCTGCTGCTTGACCTTTTTGGTTTACTGTTCTGCTCTGTTCCCCAAAGCAACACATTTAGAGCATACTGCAGTCACGGTAATCATCATGGCTTTAATTCAACTGTCCATGCAATGTTCCTGCCCACTGAACCATTCTGCACCCAATAGCGACCCACTGAGGCTACCCAAAAGTGATCCAATAACCCAAGAACAGAGCACTGCCTTTATAAGCTGCTCCGTAAGACCACAAACCATAAGAACAATGCCTGCATATGACTGCATTATGAATCATACACAGGACTACAAAGCAGTGACAGGTGACTTTCAAGAAGCCATTTATTGCTCTGACCAAAACAGTAGCACAGTGGACACAAGTGACCACAGCCATGCAATTTTCCTTGCCATGATACTCTGCTCAACATACTGATCTACTTGTGGCATCTCGCTTCACACGTGGAGAGAAACAAGCAAAACCAATTATTTTTCAGTTAAAAGTTGTTAGTATTGATTTGACAGGCTTAATGATTTGGCACAAGTACAACTTAAGATCCCAGGGCCATATATCATACCTAATATTTACCTGAAAGAAAGGTTCTTGTCACCAATGCAAATATTCCCAGGATCTTAAATAAAGTAATTATTAATGACAATCTCAAGGGCACAACCACTCTCCCTGCCAGAGTTTAGATAAAATGCATCTGATGACAACTGCTGGCTTTTTCGCCCCACCTCACTTCATCAGTTTTATCTCTGGTTCAGTGAATGAAGACAGACAATAACATGGATTATTTCAAAGAACTATGAAGCAGGTCAGTCTGATAACTGAAGAACTGGGAACAAGATGGAACAGCTGGAAACAGCAGCCCCCTAACCCAGATCTGTCTGATCAAACTGTTCAGTCACAGAAAATACAATAAAGCTGAAGGCAGTAGGACTTCCCCCTTGACTTGCCTTCTCCCTTTTTTTTAATTAAGTATCTGCATGAAATGTCCAGCTTTTAGAAGAATTTCCATATAATTATGGCTATTAGAAAAACACAATGGGAGATACCAAATTTGAGACAGTTTACAAAATCAACAAAGAGCACTGCAAGCAAAACATCCAGGTTGCTGAGTTATCTGGGTATAGCACATCCAGTACCTTTTTTTTTAAACACTGTGGGAGCAGCTACAAACTGACAAAACACAAATGAGTTGCTCTCTCGGGTACACAGCCACTCGGTACAACTCAAACTCTGGGAAGCAACATCATTTATGAGTCTGTGAACATTCAAAAATACAAGCAACCTTCTCCTGAGAAGTTCACAAGAAAGTAGAGGTATTACAAACATTCAAACAAGACAATTTTTTTATACCATTTCACTTCTCATTAGTGATATCCTCTTTTTAAGAACTACAGGATAACCCACTTACATCGGCAAATGTCAGCTTTGAATGAATCTGGGCAGTTTAAAATAAAAGTGAGAAGTCTAAGCTTTTGAAATATAAGTTCAGAAGAACTTTTACTGGAAAAGTTATAAAAGCTTTATTACCACTTTATATAACAACGGATATTACCCACTCTAGTATTTATGTATCTAGAGATGACTCTATCAAGCAAGACAAGTTTGAATTTGTTTTTAAATAAAATCCTTGGAAGTTTTCATTAGTCAATCTCATTTTGGCTGATAAGATTAAATCAGCTGTAACTACGGCTCTTCTATGGATGTATAGGCAGAACTGAAGGTAGACAGTACTGCTCACCAGGCCAAAGGCACAGCTAGCTAGGCCAGTAAAGTGCTGTGAAATAGGATCTGCTGAGAGCCACTCTTTCACTGAGTGTCTGTACTATAGTTTTTGTCAGGATAGAAGCAATTAAACTTTTTCATCTATTACGCAAGCTTCACTAAAACCAGCAAGTATCAGTGTATATTGACAACTTCTACTGCACACCAAGTTCAGACTTTTCTATTGCCCTGGTTTTATCTGGGATAGAGTTAATTTCTTCTTAGTAGCTGGTACAGAGCTCTGTTTTGGATTCAGTACCAGAACAATGTTGGTAACACATTGATGTTTTGTTTGTTGCTAAGTTGTGCTTATCCTAAGTCAAGGACTTTGTGTCTCATGCTCTGCCAGAGAGGAAGTACACAAAAAGCTGTGAGGGAGCATAGCTGGGACAGGTGATCTGAACTGGCCAAAAGGATTCCACACTAAAACCTAATGCTCAGAAAAACTGGGATAATTACCCAGAAGGGGCTGATCAGTGTGTGGGGAGAGGGTCCGGCATTAATCAATGGCTGGTGACCAATTGTGTTGTACATCACTTTGTTGTTGTTTTTTTTTCATATTATCATTATTTTTATTATTATAATTATATTTTACTTTGTTTAAATTATCACATTTTCCTTATTTCGACCTACAAGTTTTACTTTTGATTCTCCTCCCCATTTCACTGGGGCCAGGGGTGAAGGGAATGGAGGGGGTGGTAAGCAAGAAGCTGTGTGGCACTTAGTTGCTACGTGGAGTTAAACGCAGCATCTATGAGGAAAATGCTCCAGAATTTCAATAAATTATTGATTTGGAGCAAAAAGCAACAATACAAATGTTATTGGTCAATGTGTTCAAGTAGTGAGGCAAAAGGAAGTTAATATCACAGAATCTTCTGACTTGGAAAGGACCTACAAGGATCATCAAGTCCAGCTCTAAGTGAATGGTCCAGACAGGGATTGAATTCATAGCCTTGGCCTTATTAGCACCATGCTCCAACCAACTGAGCTATTTTCATACAATATACTGCAGTCCGCATAACATGGGGAAAATGGAAAAAAAAGCATGAGAGGGAAGAACACTAATATGGAATAGTAGGAATAGCAGGACATCTCTCAGTCCACTCCTGAAATAAATTGGGTGTACCAAACTTATTCTTCAACTACTACTATCCTTCTCCTTAAGAATCCATCTCCCCCTTTCCTTAGAGTTGGCAGAGGGAGCTCATTTCTCAATTTGGGATTCCACTTTGAGATCAAACCTCTCCCATCTCAATTCTTCAGTCAACAGATTAATCTTATTCTGTCATCTGAAAACACTAGGAGACCTACTGTCCTATCAGAGTGACTTGAATAATAACTATAACTCCTCGGTATGGGACACTCAAAACTGCTGGAAATTGAACTCCTCACTTCAAACATAATAAAGGTAATATAGAGTGTGCTATAAATTATTACAGTCCAGCTGCACCTCCTGTATAGTATGCTAAAGAGAAAGTAATGTAATGGAGATCCTAGGCGACAAAGCGGGATGTCACACAGCTTTTGGTTTTGTGCTAGAAACTTAAGTCAATTCAAGCACAAAGCGTAGTGCTTGAAGTTTTCAACAACACACTTTGAACTAAATGAGTAAACTCTAACTACAGTGTCAACAAGTAGCAAATGCTTTATAGCACTTTGCAACTCCCACGACGATTTGAAAGGAGTTTCCAACACCAACAACTTTCACTTTATTCTCCAAGAGGTTTAATGAGTACCACTGTGATCATTCAGTGATATGCGCTGGTACAGGAAGCAAATTTCAGACTGAAGTCCATGTAGTAAAAGGGCCTTTATCATCGTACTGTCACGTCCAAAGCCCCTATCCTGCCCTAAAAGTATCTGCTTACTACGAAAGAGCCTGTCAGGGTCGCGATCGCTCTTTATGTGACCCGCACTCCGAGCCTGCAGACCCGAGATCCGCTCCTGCACACCACCCACGGCCGGGACCCGCTCCGGCACACCTGCGCCCCTGGCCAGGCTCTGCCGGGCACGGCCTCACCGCCGGCTCCTTTACCTGGTGAAGAACTCGGCGAAGCTGCTGCCGGCGCCGGCGATGCCCACCCGGTGCCGGGCCCTCTCCGCGGGCTCCTGCGGCGGCGGGGCCGGCTCGGCGGGCGCGGTCCCTCCGTGGGGCAGGTGCTCCGGAGCGCTGCGGCGGCGGTTCACCTCGTACGTGTTGCGGGAGTTGAGGTTCACGTCCGTGAAGCCGAGGGGCGCCGGGGGCAGGGCAGCGGCCAGCGCCCGGCTGCCGGCGTCGCCCCCCGGGCTGCGGGGCGGCGAGGGGCTCTCGGCCGCCGCC
>VXBI01011925.1:0-12198 GCA_013397375.1 Toxostoma redivivum
TCCTTAAGTTGGGAATATAAACTACTTGTTTGTGTGGAAACAGAAGCACCCATTATTAATAGATAAAAAAACCACACAAATTATATTAGCTTCTCTGCAGTAAAACCACAAAAAAATAGTTGTTAAATTCCAGGATGGGGGTTGTTGTCTTTTAATCGCTGCAAGGGACCCAGGATCGGGGGGGTTAGTGCCGGCCTGTAAGCACCGCCACCACAGGACGCTGCTGTTCCCAATCGCCAAAAAGCGTCCAAAAAAAACACAAACCCTAGTTCGGCCAAGTCAGCACCCGTCATGCGTGCCTGAGCCATGGAACGCGCAGCCCGCAGCCCTGCCGTGGACACGTCGCCCCGTCCCCGTGCCCACTCTGCTGCGAGCAACCACGAGCACGGCTGGCGCTGGCGGGGTCAACCCGCCGAGCCTAGACGGCAATGCGGGCGGGCAGCTCCCGAAAGACGGCTTTGTGAAAATACTGCAGGATACTAAGTTCCAGGGAAACACCTGCCGTGCTAAAGCAGGGTCTCGTCTCCGTCCTGAAAACCTGTGGGCTACTAAAATATAATCAACAGAGGTTTCCAGGTAATTGACCACCCAAAGGCTTATTGAATCTCAAAAATGAGAATCNTTCCAGGTAATTCACCACCCAAAGGCTTATTGAATCTCAAAAATGAGAATCACAGCCGGTCCTAGGGAATCCAATTAAGCATGGATTCAGGCTAGATGGGTGCCAACTGATATATTCCCTCTGTTTCCCACCCCCCTGCCCCTCAATCCTGCCCAGCTAGCTCTTATAATGAGGGAGGGAAACTGAGTTACATCATTCGGAACTTAATAAAACAAGGAGGCCTCTCACCTGATTTTCTCTGGACGTGTTCCAAGTTTATTCATGAAGGTCCAGCGTGAGAAGGGCTGAACAAAGGGACTACAGGGTTATTTAACCCTTTGGGTCAAGGGGAGGGTTTGGCATTTGGCCAAATAGGAAAAGGTTTAGGGTTTAGGGATAAACCAGTAGGAAAGAAGCAGGGTTCAAACAACAGCATTACAACAACATGTAATTATTTTTCTTATGTATTAAATCTGATTTATACATGAATATTTGCTAGACTGGGAATTAATCTTAGATGAAATGTAAGGAGAATGAAAAGTAAAGGTTTTGGAAAATGTTAAGTTTATCAAGTGAACAGATGAGATGAAAATACTTCTATTGGCAGGAAAAAATTCCCTCTGTCATATTTAGCAATTTCAGTTTTCCAGCTCAGACTGGTAAAGCAAAAAAACTGTGCACTTTCACTGTAAATCTTTGTGCTTCTTTAGTTCCTATAGGTTGTGTTAATATGTTCATAGGATGGGTGCAAAGAGTTTAGACAAAAGGCCTATGCTTGATGACTCTTGAATAGGAATGAAAAGGAATCTTTTAATATATTCTGTAATATGTGACATATTAAATATTACATATTTTTATATATACAGTATATCTTACAGAGTCACGAAATAATAGAATCATTTAGGTTGAAAAATACCTGCATGATCAAGTCCAGCTGCAAATGTAGTCCTGCCAAGTCCTCCATCAAACCACATCTATCCTGAGCAGACTGTTCCAGTGCCTGACAATCCTTTCAAGGAAAAAAATTTTTCCTAATATCCAATCTAATCTTCCCCACAGGCCATTTCCTCTTGTCCTATCACTTGTTACTTGGGAGAGAGAGCAACCCACACCTGACTACAACCTCCTTTCAGTTAGCTGCAGAGAGTGGAAAGGTCTCACCTCAGCTTCCTTTTCTCCAGGCACCACAATCCCAGCTCCCTCAGCCACTTCTCATAAGCCAGGCACTTCTTGGCCACCTGAGCACATGTTGGCTTGTGTTCAGCCAGTGACTGACCAGCATCCCCAGGTCCTTTTCTGCTGGGAAGCTTTCCAGCCACTCTGCTCCAAGTCTATCAAGATATCTTGATTTCTCACATCTGAAGTTTGCTTCAGCCCTATGGAAATTGAAAATACAGGCTATACTTAATTCCGTAAGCAACTTCCAGTCCTACAGAGCATATTCAGTCACAGAGCAGTTGGAAAGCACTTCTTCTGGCAATGTAGACTAAAGACTCAGAGAGGCAAGTGTCAAGTGCCAATGAACAAAAGTAAAAGCAGCAGTACAACAGCCCAGAGCAGTGATTCTGCTTCTGGATGAACTCCAAGTGCCTTGCTGTGTGGAGCATCAGAAATGTTTTTCAAAGCAGACTTGCCCTCATGCCGTGGGGAATGCTTTACATTTACATTTCTTGAAATTAGAGCCTTTAACTTCTCAAAAGTTTTAATACTTTCTCTACCCTCTCTGTTAATTATCAGGGTTTTGTTCTTCCTCACACACCCACATGATCTTCCTCTGTGATCCTACAATGCATTCATTATGTTGACATTTTGACAGTTCACTTATTTCCAAGCAGTAGACTACTATGTCATAAACATAGTGTTTTGATTTTGCTGAAGAATAAAGAATAACATTAAAGTGGAAAGAGAAAGAACATTTTTATTCAAAAGCAAATGTCAACAATGGTGACAGAGGGAAAATAAAACATTTCTGGCACAGAAAATACTCAAAGAACCACTATCTTTCATCTTCCTAACTTTTGATATCTTTTTCCACAGATACAGATGTACAAAAATTAGTGAAATTCCTTTATCATCAAGTTCCATTTTCCTTGCTATCTTCCTGATTTTACTAAAAAGAAAACAGTTTTTCAACAAGTGCTTATTAAAAAATACTATCAATTTTTCTCATGTATTTGACCATTCAGTATAAACTCTAAGACCAAACAGTAAAAAAAAATATTCCTTTACCTTCATATCATAACACATTTTCCAAGTTGCTTCTGTGACTATGATGAACTCCATAGGCCTTCATCATTGCAGCCCTAAAAAATTTGGTAATTTTCAAAGCTATTTTGTAGATGACAAAAAAAAACCCAAGTTCATATTTCCTGCATATTTATGAAAAGAATTGTTCACACAATTTTTAACCTTAAAAGGTTGTATTAGTCAGTTTAGTTTTTAAAGAGAAAGAAACATACATTGCATCATTGAGTCATAGAATAGTTTGGGTTGGAAGGGACCTTAAAGATCATCTAGTTCCAACTCCACTGCCACGGGCAAGGATACCACCACTAAAGCAGGCTCCTCAGAGCCCAACACAACCTGTGAACATTAGAGGGATGGAGAAAACACAACCTTTTTGGGCAACTTGTTCCTGTGCCTCACCACAATAAAGAAGTTCTTCCTAACATTTAATCTAAACCTGTCCTTTCTCAGTTTGGAGCCATTCCCCTCTGTCCCATCACTCCATGTCCTTGTCAAACAGTCCCTCTCCAGCTCTCCTGCAGGCCCCCTTTAGGCTCTGGAATATGATATAAAGTCTCCTCAGAGCCTCCCCTTCTCCAGGCTGAACAACCCATCTGTCAGCTTGTCCTCATAGGAGAGGTACTCCAGCCCTCTGATCATCTTCATGTCCTTCCTCTGGACTCACTCCAAAAGACTGATGTCCTTCCTGAGTTATGCTTCCCCTTTTCCAACCAGTGGGAATTGCAGTGAATTGCAATGACTTCTAAAAAATGATTGATTGTGGTAAAGCCACTTTCTACACCAGTTCCCTCAGGATGCATGGAAGCATCCTGTTAGGTCCCATGGACCTGTGCACCCTCAAGTTCCTTAGATGGCCTTGTACCTGATTGTCTTCTCCCTTTAATTGCCTTGCCTTCCATGACTGAGGAAGTATGGCTGGAGTATTCGGTGAAGACAAAGGTAGAAAAGTTGATGAGTCCCTCAGCGTGCTTGACGTCCCCATCCATCCTTTACAGTAATCCAAAAAGAAATTAATTTTATAGGCTACCGTTACAGGTTATCATTTTCAACAGAAGTGAAAAAATGTTCTTTGTTCTTCCCTCACTATGCTCATGTTTTGAGTTTTCTTCTGATATTTTTATAATTAATATATTTCATAATTATATGATTAATTAATTTCATATAATATAAATAATTTTAAAAATTTACTTCTATATTAATCAATATTTGTATTTAATAATACTAAGTATTTTGTGCTTAATATTTTATAATGTTTTCTTCACTGTTTTGATACCTAGCAGAACCATTTCTTCTTATAGGTACTTATGCAAAATATGTGATATCAATATTCATAGATTATTGTAGTGGAATAGGAAATTCACTAGATGCTAGGGTGCTTTAATCCAGCTGAAGCATTAACTTTAACTGTGTGCCTTGGCAGCCATGAGGGCCAACCATATCCTGGACCTCAGCTCGAGTCCTGTGCATGTTTGGGCAAAGCAATATAAGAAGGTTATTAAGCTATTACAGGACATTCCAAAGGAGGGCAACAGAGTCAAGGGTCTGGAGAACAATTGACTGAGGTTACTTGATCTGCTCACCCTAGAGAAGAGGAGACTGAGGGGAGACCTCATCTCAGTCTAGAGGTTTCTCATGAGGGAAAGCAGAAGGGCAGGCACTGCTCTGTTCAGGGACAGGTCCTGAGAGAGGGGCCTGGAGTTGTATCTGGAGAGGATAAGTTGGATATTACAAAAAGTACTTCCCCCAGAGGGTGGTTGGGCACTGGAACAGGCTCCCCAGGAAAGTGGTCACAGCACCAAGACTGACAGAATTCAAGAAATGTTTGGATAATGTTGCCAGGTACATGGTGTGACTCTTGAGGTGTCCTGTGCAGGACCAGGAGTACTTAGATGATCATCATGGATCCCTTCCAATTTAGGATATTCTATGAGCCTTGGACTTTGAACCAGTTTCCCAGAGGGGTGATGTGTAGAACTCATTTTAGTATAAGCTGTAATTTTAAATAAAGTTCTGTGAATGTTTGGGATTTTCAATGATATTAAAAAAAAAAAAAAAAGATTTTAAAAGGATTATTCTTAGACTCATACCAGTTGCTAAAATTACTGATATGCCACTTATAAAATAAACCAATGCAAAAATTAAGTGCATTTTTCCATTTGAAATAAAAAGGAAGGTGTTTTCCCACTTCAAATCTCTCTTCTATTTATTTTCAAAGGATATCTTTCCTGTGTCTAACCAACACTTTTACTTCTGTGGTAGACTGTTCATACAAGAACTTCTGTTTCTAAATCCACGTTCATGAAAAAAAAAGTCATAAAGTATCAAATGTAGACATTCTTTTTAGAAATATAAATGAGATTCTGACTAAAGTATAATACTGAAAGACAGCTCTAGAGAATTTTCAGAGACCAGAATATCTGAGATACTTGTAAAATATTTATCCTCCCATACCTATAAATCCTCACCAGTTTTGCATCCCAGCTATCTCATTCTGGGTATTTTAATCATAGGTGAGTATAAGGGAGCTCATTTGGTTCTGTAAAGTGTATTTCATGTTAAATGACAAGGTCGATTTTATATTTGAGACGTCTGACTTGTTGCATTTAAATCAAATGCTCAGTTTGGTTTGTTTGCAGCAAGTCAATCCTAAATTTGAAATTATATGACAATGCTTTGTTTTATTTTATTTCCCCCAACAAGTAATGTTTATAGACTCAAAGTCTTTGGATTTAATATGTCATAGAAATGATTTTTTACTTTTACTAGAATGTAAGGCACTACCATCATGGTAACTGCAATACTTAGCTAATGTGTAAAGCATATTGTATTTTTCTGTTTTAACCTGTACCTCAAGAAAATCTTACTTATTCAGAGTACCAGATTAAATTGCTATATTTAGTAGACTCTTAATCTGTGTAAACCTGAGAAAATTGCTTACTTTTGCCATTCAAAAAATTCTATTTTGGACGAACTCAATGTGTTCAAATATCAGGTTCTTAAGGTCTTATGCATATTATATTTCAGTGTTCAGATCAACAAAAAATTTGCCCCCAATTGAGAATGTAGCAAAAACCATAAAAATGTGCAAAATCTCTGTAGCTGTGTTGTTAGGGTATTTTAACTTTTTAGTTGTGGTGGAATAGAGACACAGCTATATGGTTATTCTCAGGATGGAAGAGGAGTTTATTCAGAAACTCACTGTTTAAGTAGCATGACTTGCAACTCTGAGAGCAGAATAAAGATGATTGGTGCAGAGAAGAAGACACCCCATTCTTAGGGTTTGTTAACAGTAAACAGGTGTCTTATTTTTATTATTAATTTTTTCGTGTTTTTGACCAATTTATCATTTTGGGAAGGATTTTTCCTGGCCTTCAGCTGAACTAGCTTATCAGTCTGAGAAATGGTTCTGAGAACAGAGACGAAAAGCTCTGGCCTGGAATAATTTCCAGGCTGTTCTCTAGAGTGATGTCCACAAACCCCCCTGCATGACAATAATCCAGATCCTTATCAAGAACAGATATATCTTCAACAACCCCATTTCCCACAGCAATGATGCACCTCCAAAGTCTTGTGAACTTCCTCTGGAATGAAAAAAAAAACAGAAAAAAAAAAAAAAAGACAAAACCAGAAACAGCAACAATAGAAAGCCCACAACCTTGATCCAATAAACCTTAATTTAAAAAGAGTTTCAGGCTATAATCAGCAGCACGACTCCAGTGAAGAGTATGTGTATCATGTTTGAAGGAAGTATGAGTAGGAATATCTAGTAACCTTCTTATGATTGAGCAGCTTAACTTGATTATCTCCCTGGCAAGTGCCTTTACAAAAATACACGTAGACTTCACAGTGAAATCAACACAGATGGAATACTATATTCAAGATGTTTTTAATTTCATGAGACAATTTGGTTTTTGTTTTTGTCAATTAGTTGTTGTTTGTTTTTTTTTTTTTTTTTAGCTTGAATCCCAGGATGTTTCTAGATTTTACCCCTTCAAAAAGCAAACAAAATAAACAAAACCATACAAAATACCTGGCTTCTATCCTCTAAGCTACTCTCTCTCAGTACAGTTTCTGTCATACGATGCAGCACAGTTCAATATTATAACTCATTCTGAAAATATTCTTTGGCATTAACTGAAACTTAGTTGGAATACTTTATTTTTTATAGTTTCATACTCTACAATGAAAATATTCTATCAATTCAAAAACTTTGGGTAAAAATTTATAACTTTTAAGATATCCTGCTGATAATTACCAGTCCCCCAAGAAATGTAAAACAAGCTAGGAATAAATGCTGAATGTTCCACTTATATTTCCATATAAGAGGTTTTTGAGTGGCAAGTGTCTTTGAAAAAAGATAAATTTTTTAGAAACCTGACTCACCAAAATCGATAGTTCAATGAATGGCCTTGGAATAGGCTCTACAGTAACCCCCACAGTAAGGTTTTAATCTGTGAATGGTACTCATTGCCATGCCAACAATCCTGTAAAATAACCACAACTTTCCCTTTCAAAATATTAAGAAGGGATACGTTTTCCCCCAGAAATTTACCCCTAGTTATTAATAGGTTTAATAGTTCATGAAGACGTATAGATTTTCGAAATAACCTCAAAATAAAACTCCTAAGTCTGCAAGTTTTGCAGCATTTTGCATCAAAGCTTTTTTTGCTGAACAAATGTACCTATCATAGTTTAAGCCTTAAAAAAAAAAAAAAAAAGATAAATACATTCTAGTCAAAGTGTGTAAATACAGAGTAGTTGTCTTATCAGCTTATAGGAAAACTTAGGTTTACAATTATATGAAAAAAAATTGCTTGAAGTGTTTGCCTAACACCATTAAAATTTGTCACCATCCTCATATGTCAGTTGCATTTTTCTATTCACTCTCTTCCAAGATAATATTAAATATCCCTTATTTTCCATTCTTCAGGAAAAGACTTTGTTAATTCAAGAATAGAAATCATTTAGAAAAATGGGATAATGCAGTCTCTTTCTCTATTAAGCCCAATGTGTATACAATCCCTTGCTTCTATCATAGGCAAGCAAATTAAGGAACTGCTCTTGGAGGGACGTAAGACAAGGTACAGTGACAAGAAAAGGATTTATTCTCCATTTACCTCAAGACTAAAATTACTATTGAACAAGGATAGCCAAGGATTTCACCCATACTGAGGAGTGAAATTCAAATTCAGGGAAAGTTTGATTCAGACATGTCACTGCTTGTCTTGAATACCTTACTAGGGATCAATTACTTTTTTCCCGGCCTGAAAAGATTTTCTTCAGAAAATTTTTTATTCTATAAAAATGGATTTAGTGGTTATGGCACAGGCTGATTCTTCAGATTTAGACTCTGGCTGTACCACTAGCTCTGTCTCCATACTGGTATTTCTCAGGCTGTTAATCAGCAAAAATTCTCCATCTGCCAGCAAGGAACTTTACATTTTTACTTCGGTTTGGACTTGGTCAGCTAATTCCAGGGAAAGAGATGCAGGCCTAAGGATTATGAATCATGACTGAGTTCTGTTAAATGGGGAACACAAGGAGCTTGAACCACATAAATTAGCAACCCTGAGCTTTGCAACTCTTTGAACCCTTAGCATGTCCTAAACCCTAGCTACCAGATCATGCCCTGATGTGGCCTTGGGATCTGAGGTGAAACCACTTCTTCGTGTTTCAATTCCCTGTGCTATGGTACAGAACAACAGCACTTCTGCACTTAACAGGAGTGATGCTAGAATCCCATAGTATCAGAAGTCTTTCTATGCTAAAATATTGTGCTAGAGAGAACCATGCATGTAAAATCCCTCAGGCAAGAATAAGAACCACAGGAGTCATAGACGCTGCTGTGAGAATGGATATTGGAGACTAGAAATGAGCAATTTCCACTTCTCTGGTTTTCCTCAGGGATGGGAATTATTTATGTATTGTGGTAAGGAGCTTTCTTTCACTCAGTAAGTCTGCTTCTTGAGATACAAAGAAAAGGCAAAACTGAAAAATAGACAAATAAGCAAAAATAGCATTTTCAGCCTTCAAAATGTTTGGTTGGTTGTTTTGGTTTTTTTTTCATTTTGTTCATTATAACTGCCATGTCTGCTCTGCTGGTAAAGACAAAAGAATGTAGAACAAGTTCAAACCAGAGGTACATAATAGTTTGCTAACAGATCAGCAGCGAAACAAAATGCAATAAAAATGCTTAGCAAAGAAGAATTCATATTCTAACATCAGTTTTGAATACCTTATATTCTTTCATGACCAATACAATTTTGTTTTTAAACTCTTTCTTACCATAATTACCCCAAATACTTCCCAATAACTAGAACTGAGGTTAAGAATGTTACTATTTAGCAAATTGATTTTTACTGTTGTCATTTATTTGAAAGCTAGGAATCATACAATTAGACTTATTAAACTAATGAAGTTTGTGTGAATTTCTGAGCAAATATACAGGTATATATAGTCATAAACATATATTATATATATTTTAAACATCCTGTTTTAAAATAACTGTTACAAATTCTAACATCAAATCTTGAATTACTGAAATGCCCCTGAATAAAGAATATACGTGAAATGTGTGTGAACTGCTCTAAGAACATCAAGGAATATACCATGCTGAGATTTGTTTGTTCAGGTCCACTAAAAAGTTCCATGTAATATTTACCTTAGTGTAAATTTTGGACACTGTTCGTGGTTTCTCTGGTCCCCCAGGTAAGTAATAGATAAATCACCAAAGGAACCAGAGAAAACATTAAAGGCAAAGATTTTATTCTTGAAAAATGTGTCTTAAAGAAGTAAAGCCATGACTTGGTCCCATCCTCTAAAATGCCTAAACCAGATCATTTCAAGCCTTTCATTTTTTAATTTAAGGGACTTATGAGGGTGATTTTACAGCCCACAATTAAATCACCTGTATTTGGCATTATAACCCAATTATCTATCTTTTTCTTAAACTTAAAGGGGCAAAACCCATTGATACCAAAGGCACTGAATATTTATTCACAGATTCTTACATGCGACGCTTGTCTTAATACGTCCCAGGAAAAGTTTTTTTCTGTAATTACTTCAATTTTAAAACATATTTAATCCCTTTCTCCACTACAGCCTTAGCTTTTTTTCTGAACAGTATCATTGCACATTAATTCAATATGCTTTTCATATTTGTTAAGAATTTTTTCCACAAAATCTTCTCTGAATGGAATAATTCTGGGAGACCACATCCTATTGTGTTTTGCAATTTGAGAGAAGTCTGTTACTCATTTTTGAGTTAAGTTGTATGAACAGACCTGATAAAATATATCTTTGAAGATTTTATTTTACTCCACCTTTCAGAATGTTATCTATCAGAAGTGTAATAAAATTAAATATTTCACAATGGTTTCCTTTCTGTCAAGTAAGAGGTAGTTGTCAGTGAATAAAAATTCTATTCAATTAATTTCAATTATACTCATTGACTAAGAATCTGTATAAAAATATAACATTTGAATACATCATAGAACTCTGCTTTTGTTTGTGTATGATCTGCTTAATGCAGACTTATACTCCTTTATCAACTGATATTTTGGAAGCGGGACTCAAAAATGTTGTTATAAAACTTAGGTTAATTCTCAAAAACTGTTCATAGAAACTTAGTAGTTTTGGCTGAGTTTCTCAGCAATTGGTCAACATATGCTGTAGCTATTCTAAAAAAATCTTTGTTTTACTACTAGTAAAGGTAATGAGTCTATAGAAGTCACCATCATGATAAGATCTTTATCTTCAGTCTCCTCACTGATTTCTCTGAAAAGAGGAAATAAAGTGATCATACAATTTAACTGATATATATACATATATATATGTTTTTTTAATCTAACCAGGAGATTCACAAAAAATTCCCCCCAGTAGATTGTTAGCTTACATAATTAAATGCTAATTTTGCCCAGAGAAATCTCTTTACCCTGAGTCAGAAACATGAGCCCCTGCTCCCTTGTCCCCTGGGCTATCACAGGAAAGCATTATGAGCCCTATGGGCTTGGTGAGTCCCAGCACTGTGAGTCCACACGGGCAGCCCCCTGGTCTGGGAGATGCCACTCACTGTGCCAAGAAAGAATGTTGTGGGACTGCACAAGATAATGAAATGTTTAGGAAAGGATCCAAAGGTGGGGCAAGGGAGAGATCAAGGTTGTTAGAAAAGTAAAAAATAGAAGGATAAGGAGATAAAATGGGCAGGTGTTTTGTAAGAAGGGGATCTATGCTTATATAGACCTGGCCTCTTCCTGGTCAACAGTCTATTCCAAATAAACTGCCTTTTTATCTGCTTTCCTGAGTGAGGACTCTATTGGGTGTGCAGGAGCACATGTGGAAGTCTGAGTGCAGCAGCTAGAGTGCTCAGAGGGTCCTTGTGTCTGTGGTGCCAGAAGCAGAACAGACAGAAACATAAGCACACTGTAATGTGTGCATGTAGGTACTTGCAATTTCCATGAGAACTTCAGGGTGGACTAGAAAATGAGTGGAATAAAAAGGATGGGAATCAGGTATCAGGGGTGCCATAAGTTTACTCAAATACAGGAGAGTTCAGAGGTGTTGGGACTGACTACTGGAGAGAGAGTTGGTCTGATACAGCTGCTGAGAGGACTGTGAGCAAGGCCAGAGAACTAAACCACCTACTTGTGAGTTCCATTCATGCAGAGTGCATGTTTGGAAATGAGGCAAAGGGGAAATGTGGGGACCCATAGGCCAGCTAAATAGACTGTCTAAGGTTTGATACTGGAGGAAAATAAGGGGTCATGTGTCTCTGCAGCCATGTGACTGGGGTTTTGTATTTATGTCTGGGTATCAACTGGAGTGGGGCTGTGAACATTAGGGGTTCATGTGTTCATAGGCTGGCCGTGCACTACCCTAGGATCCAGAGGCAGCTGCCATTTATATATGTATTATTTATATGTATGTAACTTCCACTGATGTTTTTTCTTTGATCAGCCAGGAGGGGAACAGGATCAGGCCATTTGTGATTGCTGTAGCTGAGTTGGTATGGTGTGGTTTGTATCTGTATTGATCTATATGTACTGAACCATGCAAATATATACATACAGAGGGGGAGAGAGAGAGTATACCTATTTAAAACACAGGCTCAGCCTCACTGCTGACTGGACGTAAGATTATCAAGTTGCAACAGCCTTGCCTTTCTTGGGCTGCAAAACGTGGCAGTTTCTAAAAGACTCACCTTTGGAGAGCGAGATAAACAGGAGTTAAAATCTGCATGGACAAAATAGAGCTGATTACTCAGCAGCACAAAATGCACTTCATCAGTACAAAAAGCTATCCACAGCTTGTTGCATATTTATACCAAAGAATATAAATAATAATAATAATCA
>VXBI01011925.1:12281-42909 GCA_013397375.1 Toxostoma redivivum
AATATATATATAAATAAATATTTGTAGTCTTGAATGCGCAGGATTCTGAGCTGGACATTTTGCAATGGCAAATGCTGAATGCAGTAAATCTGAGCTGCACTGAATATGAAGTTTTTGTCTTTGCTGCTGGGTAAGTTGTCTACATGAACATTGAACAGACATTTTCTGGAATATCTCAGCTTAGAACTGAGATAGAACAGGTTCAGTAAGAAATGCAAAATGTAGAAAGGGCTATGCAGAAAATTTCATACAAAGATGACTCTAAATACTCCATAGGAATAGAAACCAAAATGAAAGATGGTTGCAAAATGATCAAAATATGCAGGTCATAAGGATTAAACTACACACTCAAAAAATGAAGTATTTAACTCTACCAATATAAAACCAAAACTCAGTCCAGATTTGTTAAGAAGGTCATGAACCATTGAACTGGACTTTCGACTCAAACTAAGCTTTTGAAAACCCCATTTCTTCCCAGAGGAGTAATGAAAGAGGATTGAATTAGCTTTTGATATACTTTATTTGATATCAGCAGGGATTCAGTAGTGTCTAAGGAGTTTTGCTTTGAATTTTCTTGTTTTTTACATGCTTCCAAAGGAATTTTAAAAGGCACATTTTTTCTTTTCATAAAGATTGGATAATTGATATCAAAAGGTTTAATCTTCTCTGAGAGTTTACCACAGATAAGACTTTCGCACCATTTCTTTCTGAAACAGCACAATGAGAAAGCGAGTGTAATAAAAAAAAAAAAAAAAAGAAGCAGAAGTTCATGCTCTGTAGAAATGCCCCCACCTCCACTCTCCATTATGTTATGTCTAAAGAATCTGGACTGACATGTACCTAAGAATCTTGGAAATCAGAGTGAATCTGAAGATATCCCCTTTGCTCAGAATACTAAATCATCCTTATATAAGCAGCGTTGTCTGTCTTCTAGCTTGGATAAAAGAGTACTATTTATAACAGGAAACGTGTGCAAATTTTGGCAAGATGGAGATATTATAACAACAAAACTATATAAAAAATGGCAATTATCTTCAGCGCATACATTTCAACAAAAGCTACAGCTGGAGCAAGACTTCAAAGAGTTGGTAATAATGCAATATCAAAACTGGAAAAAGAGCAAATGGAAGTAGGAAGAGGTAGTTTTAGCTGTGTCTAATAGTGGTGAAAAAAATTGAAAGGCCATTAATTATAGAATGCTACAAATAATGTAGTATCATTAATACCCTCACATTTCAAATAAAAACTGCAGACTTATTTCAAGTCTGGGAAAAATGGCAAATATAACAATAATTTAAATTTGAGTTGTGTTTCAGGTATATGTCTGGGATTCATCTGTGATGAATCAGCTGTCATATAATGGAAAGATCACTTGAAATAAAGCCAAAGAATACACCAATTCCCTCAGTCAAGCTGAACATCAGCTGTTTTCCTAAGTGGAAAACATGATAAAATTACTTCAGTACTGCTAGTAACAAATGCTGTGAGTGGACATATTTGTAGTCCTTGGTGACATTTTATGACTTGGGTTTTATCCACAATGGAAAAATTAAAATCCATTTAGTTATGCCCTTTTTTCACTTAAAGGGCTCAGAAAGTTCCATTCTAAGATAACCCAGACATACATTATTATTTGGAAAGTTTCCAGATTTATGTATTAATTTCTTAATTGTGTTTTATATAATAATCAAATTAAATATATTTTTTTTGCTGTTGTTATAGTCATAGAGTAGTGGAAAATGGGGAAAAAAAGTAATGACATGATATGCAAGAAAAAATATGCAATTCTGTGCAGCCTAGGCAACCAAATGATGAAAAGCCAGTCACTACAACACTAAAAAGTGCCACTCCAGCAAATCAGTGCACACCTGCCCACCTAAACCAGTGCCCTGAACCTAACACACATGTAATTTTTGGGTTGTTGTGAGTGCTGTGCTGGATATACATACCATAGGAGTCTCTATAAACTTTGCGCTGAGAGGACTCTTCAGGAAAGCTGCTGAGCTCTCAGATGAGCTAGAGCAAAATAATTATGTGAGCAACACCTCTAAACCTGTTTTAGATCCCCCAAGATCTATAAAAGTAAATTTTTTACTGCCCTTTCGAATGTAGGCCAGGAAACGGAGCAAAGAAGCCTTCTCATACGGTGTGTAACATAGATGGTGATTAAAGCAAATCATGTGTGAATCATGCTGGATGTGACTAGACTGAGATAATTAAGTCTGTAAATTTTAAAATGTTTTTGTTATTATTTTCAATCTCAAAAGGTCACTACTTTCAGAAACTGGCTTCCAACGTCACTGTCTTTATGTCAGCACTGGAGTTAAAACTGCTGGGGTATAAAATAGTTTCATGAATTTGAACACTTATGATCTTCTGGAAAGTTTCATGCCAATTCTTTATGGATATTCTGGAATATTCCTTGGAATGAATTTGAGATTTTTAGTTAGTGGTCTTCTGCATCATGTCAAAGGTTGTTAGTGGTGTTTAAAGCATTTGTCCATTCACATACACAGTGGGTATGTACACAGTACAAGGCAGGAAACTCTAATTCCCGTTTTTGCTTTAGAAAAAGTCCTGAAAATGTATTAAGTGACAACTATGTTACCTCATTTCTTATTCAAGAGCATATGTTTTCTCACTTTCCTTCTTCTGTGTCCAGGTTTCTGATTCCACTCCTCAAGGTTTCCTTCACATATCATGACTACATATACTTAATATATTACAGAAGTTTCAGCTGTCAAATTAGGTTTAACTAGTTTAAGACTGAAACTGCTGATATTTGGAATCTTTCATTTTCTCCTGAACACATAGAAAGTGCAGAAACAATTTCTGGAGTCAGTAACCAGCAATACTGCCCTATCCCAAGTTATTAGAGGACTACATTTTGTTTAGTTTTTAATCTATGTGCTAAATGGCAGCACAATTTTGGTATTTTAAACATTTTTTGGAGCATACCTTACTTCTTCTCCTGCCTCCTGTAAGTGCACCTCTGATCTTACTGAACAGAATATTTCTTTTTCCTCCTCTTAGAAGTTATTCTTACCTAGTTAATTTTACATTTTGCGAACGGGACAAAAAGCAAGACTGTAAGGTTGTATATTAAAAGTGCATCACAAAATGCAATGGGCCAACTTAAGTGAAATTATCTAATTGGAACATGGAGAATAAAAATAATCAAAATTTAGAAATATATTTTAAATTTCATTATAGAATTAAATATTTTGTTGTTGACTATGAATTTAAACAAAAAAAATATTGAAGGAATGAAAAAGATATTTCTTCAGCAATCAAGTTCCATAAACCCCAAGTATTTTGTGATAATATTTTAATCATTAATATTTTACATTCAAATTTTGAATATGATTATACTGAAATTTAAAGAAATTTCAGGACTGTATTTTCTCTGCTATCATTATTTACTATTTCTCTCCAAAAATTCAACAAAAGTAATAATATCATTATTTTTAGAGTTTTCTATTTATGATTAAACAAAATAGTGCCAGAGATGATGCCTAAAAATAGCTTACTTATATAAGCAGTGTTAATAGCTATTTCCAATAATTTTATACAATTTTATGCAAACTTCATATCTATTAATTGCTTGCAGCATTTTAGTTAGTAGACAATAATCTGATGGACATGAGATGGCTGTGTTGACAATAATAATTTGACAAATAGGTCTTGGGAAGGAAGCACTTCCTCATGTAATTTTATTGCCAGAATGCTCAAAAATAAAGTGCATCTGAAGAAAACAATTTCTCAGAAAAGACCAGTCATAAAATTGATTTGACAGGCTTGTTTTTGGCTTGTTGCCCTGTTTCTGACTAAAAGCTTCAGATTGTTCCTTCTTTTTTTCTTCTTTTTCCTCCCTTTTTTTTTTTCCCCATGTTGGAAAGGATTTTTATTTTTTGAGGTTTAATTAAAATATAGGTAGGTGCTCTCTTTCTTCAGGCATGAACCCTAATTAAGATTAAAAGGTTTGCAATTAATGTAATCTCAGTTCTATCAGAAATCTAGAACTCAATCTGACAGAGGACTTCAATACCGAAACTGGAACGTAGGTGGAACTGAGTTGCCTATATTTAAACTTGGTATCTTAAAAGCTTTACAACCTGCACTTTAGCTGTTGCAGTTAGTTAGGGATTAACCCTGGAACTGCTGTAAAACACACAGCAACAAAGTCTATTCTCAAGACAGGAAAGAGAGAGATTTTATTGTAACACACACTCCTTAAATATAGTCGAATGCCACTCCAAAAACAGAATACAGCCTATTGGACAGAGCGGGCAGCACCTCTTGCACATATATTTTCATTATAGACAACAGAGTTCTCAAAATACACACTCTGTAAACAGTAGCAGGTGACTTTGTTTGTTCCTGGGAAAACCTCTGCCCCCAGGCCAGCCCTTGGGAAAGCCCTGTGTTCTCAGGAAGCCTTCCCAAGGGCAACTGTGTATCCAGACTTAGCCTACTAAAGCTGAAGGAATGAGGTGCACTCTTGTTTAACGCCACTGCGGGGGCTGAGCTGCTCCTCGGCATTTCAGTACCATGACAGACTCCACAAGGAATGACAGCCTATTTTAGCAATATGGTGATGGTCTTATAATCCTCCTTTTAAGTATTTGTCTCAGGTCTAAAGCAGGTTTTCAAATCAGGCATTGAGGATCAGAATCTTTCTCAATTTAACAAATGCTATGAAAACCTCTAGAGATTAATTTTATTTACAGGACTACTGTTCTACTTACCAAACATATTTTAAATATGTGAAGCACCTAACTCCTGACAAAATTGTGCAGCAAAGAAAATAAATTATGTAAAATTAATCAAGCCCCTCTACATATTCACAACTGAAAATACTGGGATATTTAACTCTGGAGATTTTGATCCCTGATACAAAATCCTGTTTGTGTATCTCATCAAATGGATGTACATCACAAAAGAAATTCCTAAGTAAGTGCAGGAACCCAGAATCTTTTCCTTTTACATAACTGCATAAGACACTAAGCTACAAAATCACATATTCCATGATCTAGAGAAGAAAATATGAATTATCTAAAAACTTTTGGATTCTTTATTGTACAGGGGGAAAGCTACAAGAAAGGGAGTAGAGTTGTCTGTATTTCTGACACTTAGTCAATTCTGCAAATATAGTCATTGATGAGAGTAAATTTGGGTTTCAATGTTCATTGTAGGCATCTCAGTTGCTAACTTGCCTTCAGTCTAGCTCCATTCCTAGTCTAATTCTTAATCACCTAACTGGATGCAGAAAAGTCATACCATTTAGTCTCAACTATGATGTCAGTCTAGGAAGTAAAGTGGAAAAGTGGAATGAATTACAAACTATTAACTGGCTTTGGACTTATTGTTTCATGCCCCCTTCTTTTTTTTTTTTTTTTTTCTCTTTTTTCTCTAGGTCTTGCAGAACATAGTAGAGGGGTCAAATGAGAGGTAAACATGTGGCAGAGTTTTCACACTCAAGTAAAAGCTATGTCTTTATTTAAAAAAATAAATAATAATAGGAAAAAAATTCTGCTAATTTATGGTGTTAAGCTCAGCCATTTGAAATGAGCCTACATGAGTAGCATTTTCATTGCTATTAACCAGAAAATTCGACAGCATTTTATCACTATATGCTTCTGTCTTTACTATGAGCACTGTAAGAATTATTTTATGCTAGATTCTTATTTCTTACAGCAATTGCCCTGGCTTACGAAGACACAAAATGGGAATAGTCAACTAATTGTGATCATTTTTTTCGTGAATATCTATGGAAAATGAAATGTTTATTATCTGTACTCTTTGTCTCTAAGTGCATGTTTGTTTGTACTTGCCATCATCCATCTTATTTTAAAGAGACATCAATATGTAGGTCATAGACACGAATTTTCTTAGAAACTAATTTAAAATGACCTGATATAGGATTTGTCTTGCAACAAATAAATTATTTCTGAATGCATTACTGATCATTCTGAAGCACATACAACTTCAGTTATCTTAAGATCTGTTTATCTTGAGATAGTTCTGAGGAGCTAGTGCAATTCTCTGTGATCTAGTACAGAGAACACATGTAATTATTATCCAACAGAAAAGCTCCTCCACTGAGCAGTAAAATGGGGTTGAAAGCTGTATTTATTCTCTTGACAGAGGAAGTGAACTTTCAAAAAATACCACCACATTTCCTATAAGGTTCATTTAGAAGTGTTTTTTCTTTTCTATGCATGTCTCAGCACACAGAGGTGGGACCTCTCTATCTGTGTGGTTTCCTTTGTATTGCTATAACTTAGCTCTGCTAAGAGAAAAGATGTTGTGCTATGTTTTGTTTTTTTTTTTTTTACTGAGCACTACACTCCTAGTTTCACTATTCCTCTTAGCTGAAATAGAATTATGGCAGCAGCAATAATAAGTGAGTAAGTGGCCACGAAATAAAAGGCTATTAATTATATCACTGCCATTACTGTGATGATGAAATCCAAAGCAATGATTGAAGGACAGCTACTAGGAAAGCAGCACACACAACCTGATATATTTTTAATTTATATGAGACATATCATATCGTCATTTTTTCATATCATTCTACTTTCAATTATTAAATATAGTTGTGAAAGAAAAAAAAACTTTTCTATCAAAATTCCACTATGCATTTGCAAAATAGTAAATGGTGTGCAAGTACCATGCATGAGAGACAAAGGAGGAGATGGGAGAGGATATGAACAGTTATCAGCTCTACTGTTTATCAAATGTAATATATGAGGTGAGAGAGAAAAATAGTTATCATATTTATTGTTATTGTCTTTTGGTTGGACTTTTAAAAGATTTGACTACAGTAATTCCATTGATTCAAAATTCCACTCTGAGCAGGCAGCTGAGTTTGTATTGTTCTATCATAACATGATTTTACATTTCATGAGAGGAAAGACTAATGTTTCTGTAATCAAAATCTGTTATAACACTCACTGAAATGACTGCATAAATGAAATGTTTTGCTCTCAAGAAACCTTTCTTCTTTGTAATTGGAGATACTGCTCCTAACAATGAACTTAGACCAGCAAATAGAGTACTGATAGACATTAAGACTGTGCTTTAAGACTGCTTTTAGATTGGTTTTTTGTAGAGGATTTTTGTGGTTTGTGGTTGTTTTTTTTTTTTCTCTTGTGCTAAAGCAGCAGGATGTTTTTAAACTACAGCATTGAGAGTTCACTTTTAATACCTGTGTTTCTCTCTGTGCTGGTTAGAGAGATAAGCTACTCTTTGACTGTTTCTTTCCTCTCTACTGATGCCCATTAAGTTCTCCTGAGTCTGAGCTCTTCTGAAGTTTTCAGACAGCAGTATGTAAGAGTTTACAGATAAGATTTAAGAATATATTTAATATGATTACATGCTAACATATAGCTCTTAATCTTTATTTATTCAAATAAATGAAATATGAATGATAATCATCAAAAATAATTCATTTTTGTGTTTTGCATATACTAACTTTACTTTTAATGTGAAAACTTTGAGACACAGCTAAGTAAAAACCAATTTGCTTGAAATATGCCCTCTAGCTACAGCACTTTCTCACATCAGGTATAGTGCTAATTCATTGTCATTGAAATAAAAGTTCACTTTTCATTGCCCAGACAGCTGAAAAATCTATTGCAACCTCAAATACCCAGAGTTACACAAGCTGACATTTACATTTGCCATATCTTAGTTAATAAATTTCAGATTCTGACTTTCCTGACATTTTCTCAGACAAAGTTACTTTCCTTACCTAGAAGTTTAACAGGTGTGCATTCAAGTCTAAGAAACTGTAGGACCAAGGTTGGGGGGGGAAGTGTAGAAAAGAGAGTGAAAGACAAGACAGAGAGAAAAACTTATGTCACATGAATTAATAAATGAGAAGTGGATTCTCAGGGAGTTTACCTTTGAAGAAACATAGTTTTACTTTGGGCTTATTTCAAAAAATGAAAAGGCAGAAAAACTTTTTTAAAATATTATTTGTTTTACTAAAATTATAAATCTACTGATGAGATTTAAAGCTCTTGTGTTGTTTGTATTGGTGTAATGCAGAGCAGCTTAAGTCAAATGATGTGCTTTATAGTCTAACAAAGAAAGTTCAAAGACACTTCTGAAGTTGTTGTTAGTACAGGGTCTAACTTGGGTTGTCATATTGATTATGTCTTTACTATGAAATATACCCACAAGGAATTCTATGTGTTTTAGCTGATGATTCACTTTTCAAACGTGTTTTGCTGCATAAATATTCACTTTGCTGCTTTGATCTCACTTGCCTCATTTTAGGTCTTGTTGAACACAAGCGTGCATTTCAAATTCTGAAAACCATCTCTTTTGAGGGTCTTAGAGCAATAAGCAACTGTGTGACCACATTTAGTTTACTAGCATGAATTTAAGATGCATGAAATAGATGCAGACAGAATATTTCCAAAATAATTTGAATTCTCATATTAAATAAGTACTTGCCAAACTTCTAAGTTCAAAATGTGTCTTTGTTTCTATATGCAACATCTTTCTCAATTCCAATTGATTTTCAGAATTTCAGAATTCCTTTGTATCCTGAAGGCTAAAAGGATAGGATCTGATTCTGATCTGACTTGCATCTCCCTGGTTCTTTAACTTAAACATACCTAAATGTTTATGTCTACACTTATGAAAATAAAATTAAGTCTGATATACTGGACTATTTTTCTGATAACAGTTACTGTAAAACCAAAGATTTTATTTTTAGCACATTCTTTTATCTGAATGAAAGCATTTTCTAAGTACAATTCTGTAGGCATGCTAGTGCTAACAGGCACTTCTAAATCTGAAGTGCCTGTCTTTCAACGTGAGCTTTCACTCATCATATTACAAAAATGTACGGTTTACATATTGTGCCACAAACTTTAATTGCTCTTTAAAACTCCTGTGGGTGACTTTGGAAATGTCTGTGCAATGTATGCTTTTTCTGAAGACACTTCTGCCTCTCATAACAGACTCCCTGCCATCGTCATCACCAGTTACCTTCATCTACCTGAGCTTTTTTGACATTTCTATTGTGGCCTGCAATCAATTTTCAAGGTCATGTGGCACTGTAATGGAATATTAACACCCTGAGAGTAGGCTTGCCAGCAGGAGGTGTGTCAGAGCAATTTGACAAACAGTGCTTTGAAGGACTATGACCTTGGAAGCCTCTAGCAGGACAATCTATGAATTTGGAGTAGCTGTCAGATTTAATTGTAAAAGGGTGTATATTAACAGACGGGATTACAATGAAGACTCATTCATAAAAATTGACATCCTGCCAAAGAATGGATCACACAAAAGTTTAATGGAATATTTATTCCCTAATTATGAACACATAACCTCCCCAAATTATCTATCTGGATTCTTGGAACACCACAATTGTACCATAGTTTTCAAGTCCTTATTTTTTACATTTAAACGTTTTTCTTATAATATGCCAAATCCTTCCCCAGCTGGGCATGGGCACAGGTCCCACTGATTTTAACAGAAGTAGACCTGCCTTCAAAAGACAATTGTAATGATGGTTAATATTGGGAATCGCAACACATTTTTTAGGCCACAGCTAAGCATCTGAAATTAAATTTTTAAATTGGTACTGTTACTTCTAGATAAATTTTGCTGGCTTTTCAAAGACTTTCAGTAGTCATGAATCAATGGAAAGACCTAGGGGAATGAAAATTAGGTCATGTTTATCTATGAGCCTTAATAAGGATTTAAAGCTTTAACTGCAGACATCCAGGTTTGGAAATCATGGCCTATGGTTGCAGCCCAAACATCTCCAGTATTTTCTGGGAATGATCAATTATGCAGTAAAGACCATGTGCAGCACTGTTGACTATGGCATAATTAAAGAGAGACAATAAAGCACTGAGTGCTCAACTTAAAAAATATTGTAAAATTACATGTAACCACTAAGCAGATTGTTTTTAGATTCTGTTGGGAAAAACCTTCTCTGAGAAGTAAAACTACAGAAATAAAATATAAATTATAATTACTGAGCCTAAGTATACATTTGTAGGCAATTATTTTCAGTAATTTTGCATTTATGAACATAGTTTAAAAGGTAGATTGACACAGCAGCAAATTCTCAATTACAAAAAGAATCTTCCTTTTGCAAATAGAAATGTGCTGCTGTTAGAAGTACTTATGTTCTTCATGCTCAACATTACAGTTTATCTCCTTATTAAATGTACAGAAAATGTGAAAATGCTAATCCTACCAGATTGCACTGCTCCTCAGTGCAGCATAGTAGGAATTTAAGCATGTACTGTCTGCAAAAAAACCCTAGAACCATCTCACGTATGTACCTGGTGTCCCAGTTCAGTACAACATGGCCTGACAACACATGTAAGTCACACAGTTCTGAAGCCCTGCTGGTATCCACAGACTGCAGCAATTACCAACCTATGCCTGATCTAAGACTGACTAAAGTGAAAAGGAACTATCTTACTGCTTTCAGTGGCTTTTGCATCATGGAATCCTTGATAGATATACCCTTCACTGCACTCTGACATAATCCTCATATCACACAAGGTAGTTGGACACAAAAGGTACTACGACATCAGCAGGCATAAGACTTTTTTATATTCTTTGCATGTCAAGGTTAATCCCCATACAGATGTGTAATAATAATAACCAAATAATAACCTTGCTAATCATTTGTCATACATGCAGTTTTAGTAGAAAAATACAATTCCTTCTGAAGTAGAATGTTGTTTACTCCACTAATAATATTAATAATTTTTTAAAAATATTTTTCCCTCAGAGTTCATTTCACACCATTTTGTAAATGCTGGTGTGCAACACATAGAGGCAGAGGCAGGCAGTGCCCAGATCACTTGACCTTCATTATTCTCTCTCTCTCTCTTTAAATTCCTATACTGAACATATATAATTTATGGGGTTTTTTTGGTTTGTTTGTTTCGTTTTTTTCTTTTTTTAAATCATGGTTCTATTCACTGACTGAAGACTTTGCTATTACCCTCAGCTTGTAATTATGGTAATAAAGAGCTATGTAGACAGTTCTGGGCTAGCATTAAAAAAAGAAATCATTGCTTAATAACTTAAAAAAACCAGAATCAAGATGCATTTTTCTACCCACTGTATCAATTTGCATTCTTATAAACAGAAGAAGCTATTTTTTATTAGATTATAATACAATAAATGGCACACTACAGTAAGGGAAGAACAGTTTTCTAAAATAATTTTCAATAATGATGATAAACTAAAAAAACCCCATTTAACTGCTTTATTTGTAAGCTTATAGTCCCTAGATAAACCACATCACACTGAAAGGGGAGAGAACAAGTGAAGCAAAATGAAAAATGTTGCATCTTTCAATGGCCTTGAGTCACATGTTCTGCAACAGATTAATGCTTCACTACACCTTTGCTCCTTATGCTGGATTTTTATTTAAAAATAATGCTAGAGATAACCCAAATAAGAAGTGGAAGCAGAATTATAGTGAGAGGAGCTATTGAAATAGAAGGAACAGAAGATATTGGAATAGAAAGTTGCGAGGGATAAAAGACAGCGAGGCAACAGAAAGGAGTGTGGAGGAGGCTGCATATTTTCCATCACACTAACTGAATATTCAGGTAGTTCGCACCAATCACTATGAACTCTAGCCATGTTTTTATGCCTAACAAAATTTAATCTTCAGATTATAAACATGGATATACAGTACCTGTCTATTTATTGAGCTAGACCTGGGAATTCTACTCCCTGATTGCAATCAGTTTCAAGTTATATTTTATTTTTAAGGAAAATAAAATAGAAAATATTTTTTTTTCTCTATATGTAATGGGCAGAACTGGGTGGAGTTTCTGTTAATACAAAACTTTTTCCAATGTCTAGTTTAAATGTACTTCTTGCAATAGCACTATACTTTGCATTATGTACCTTTTCTCCCTCATTGTTTATAAATTCTCATTTCAGTCACTTTGGTATGGAGAACAACTTGATGCTTCTACAATGAAATGCCTGGTTTGCTAGATGAGCAGATAGCAGTCAATATTGTCTACCTTGACTTTGGGAAAGCTTTTAACACTGTCTCCCATAAGATCCTCAGAGAAGCTGATGAGGTATGGGCTGGATGGGCAGTCAATGAGGTGGACTGAAAATTGGCTGAAAGGCTGAGCCCAGAGTTGGAGGATACGCAAGATCTAATTGGAGGCATCACCAGTGTAAACTGACAGTCAATACTGGGTGTGATCCTCTTTATTATCATCTATACTGATCTGGATAATGGGGAAGCATGTAATCTCAACAAGTTTGCTTGTGATGCAAGACTGACACACCAGTGGGTCATGCTGCAATCCAGAGGGACATCAACAGGCTGGAGAAATGGGTGGACAGTAACCTCGTTGAGTTCAACAAGAGGAGGTAAAAATTCCTGCACCAGTATGTGCTGGGGACCATGCAGCTGGAAAGCAGCTTTGTAGAAAAGGACCTCACCATCCTGGTGGACCATTCAGAGGACTACAGAAATCTCTGCAGTGTGTGAGGATGTCTGTTCAATAGTTCAACGTACCTGAGTTACTCTTTTCTTGTATTGTCACACCCACATCTTGACATAACTTCATGACTCTAAAACTGCTAATTGAGTTATTGAAAAGTTATTGAAATCTCACTCTGCTCTAAGTGATACAAAACAGGCACACATTCTTTTTTGATCATGAGTCTATTTGTATGTCTACAGGGGCATACTAACCTTATGACATACATTTACTATTAACAGCCTTTGGGAAACACATATTATACATTGTCTCCGTTTGAACCCAAAAATATCTAGCAAATGCAGACTTGTTTTCTTTTCCCCTCATTTCTGTCCTTTCTTCAGTACATTTTTGCAATCAGTCATATGTTCCTTAAATAAATCAGGGTGCAAATGTTCTATTTAAACACATCTCCTGTGATCCAGTCAAGGTCAGCCTCACTTTTGTTAGGTACAGCTCATTAGGGATACTGGAGAAGCTCAAGTCCTAGGAATACAAATGCAAGAAAGTAAACTGCCTTCCAGTTAGCTAAAATGTAATGATTAATTTGTTGCAAAATGCCGAATGCTTATATGAAAAAACATTCACTTCTGTTGTTTAGTACCATGCCACAAGTACAGTCTAATGCTTTAAGTAATTCACTGCAACAATTTACAAGTCATATCCAAGGCTGTCCCATGGTAGGTCTCATTGATAGCCTGTATAAAACAGCAAGGTCATGCAGGAACCCTACAGTCACTTCACCATAACTTGTTTGTCACAGGAAATATGCACAAAGCATCAGGATCATAAAACTCTCAGAGTGCTTATTTGTATGTCCCATGAGGACAAGCAAAGATTATTCTCTGAACCACAGAAGTGAATTATGATAATCAAAAACATATAAAGAACAACAAAACAATTATTCATTTTTAAATAATAACATTAGGTTCTTAAATGAAGCTTATACTGAAAAATCTGTCAAGAAAAATAATTCCTTCATGTGTATCACTGTATTAGCTGTCTAATGTTTAGAATTGCTGAAGCACATCCTATTTCAAATGCAATTTGAAATACAGCAGAACAATTCTGATAGCAGACATTATAAATTTCCTATAGCAATTCTATATTCATCGTTTGTAATGGCACACATTACCACAGAAGTATTTATGAGAATTACAGCGCTACAAGTTTCCAAAATAATTGTATTTTACAGATATGAAGACTTAGTGTACTTTCATGTTAGGTAAAGACAACTTTTCGCTCTTATTCCTGGTGTACATACAGACACTATTGCAAGCAAGCTGAAGTTGTGTGGAGACTCTCCTTCCTGGTCCTGAATTTGAGCTTGTTTCTTTTTCTTGTTCAGTATTTTGGCTTCTTTAGTAAAGTGCTCAGTAGTATCACAGGTTCAGGATTTTTTTATTATCTTATTTGCCATTTGGGACCACATTGTTCCACAAAACTTGTAGTGACAAAATGGAAAAGTTTATGTTTAAGCAAACATTCTTTTGCCTTCCAGTACATACATACTTAGATTTCTAAAACACAGACTGGCCTTTATAAGTAGAATAGAATAGAATAGATAGAATAGAATAGACAGTCAATCTGTTAGCATTTCCCCTTCCTCCTCTTCTCTCATCAATCTCTTCTCATGCTTCTCTCTTTTAGTTCAGCAGGTAGATATCTTGGCTGTCAGTTCTCGCAAAAAATTATATATGGTCCTGGTAAAGCCAGTAAGAGGAATGAATTCCCTGGAGTCAGCATGTAAATTAATGTCTTGAAGTTATTAAAAAAACCCCAACCAAACAAAAAACCCCTTGGTTTTCTTTCTTCAGTTTAAGTGGGACAGCCCAGTACAAAATGGCATAAATGAGCGACTAATAGTACTGTTTTCCTCAGCACCCTTGTAGCTGGATGGAAGTAGACCATCTACCCTGCAGTTAGGGAAATACACCCATAAATTTGTACAAGAAATTGATTTTCAGGGAAAGACTTTGTGATTGAACCAAAGGCTGGTACATTTTCTGAGATCCTATAAAACAGTGTTCTCAGTTTCAGTACTAACACTCCTTATTCACTCTTTGGGCTTAGCATCATCAATTTTGCCATCAGTTATCCATCTTTCAAGACCATTTGTGTCAAATGACTGTTGCACCAAGGTACATTATACAAATTCTCTTCCCTTATCTTCACATTACCATTGACTAAGAGCACAAAAGAAATATTATGGAAGCAGCCCATGTGGTCTCACAGCATGCTACAAGCTCTCACTGCTCCAACAGTAATGATCATAACTTGTCACTGGTAATTCTCCTTGCCTTACTCTGAATGATGTCCCTTGGCAACAAAAAGCAAACTCAAACTAGATATAAGTGCTTTCTCAGTCCCCTCTGATTGCCAACTGATAATGCTTTTTGCTTTTGTTTGTTTGTTCTAGAAAGAAACAGGAGAGCTGAACATGGCATGAGGAAATTTTAACAAGGACCTAAAAATAATCTATTTCAGCAAATACCTGGTGATCAGCTTGGAAGCAAAAACCAGCACAGAATCTATAAGAATCAAACTTGTTTTCTACTCTTCTAAATTTTCTAAAGTCAAATAGCCATCAGACCATATGTAAGCAAGCTGAAGTCATAGCTCAGAAAGATGGTACTATGGCATGACATAGCACATTGCAGGCCTCATAATCACCATTAAGTGATGAAATAATGCAAGCTTGGCATGACATTTCAAGCTTCATGGTGCTTGGGGTTGCCTTAGGCCTACAGTATGCTGCCCATTGTGTATGTTGGATATGAGTAATGGGACTTTATGTTTACGTATTTTAAAGGTTTGATTAACATCCACTTTGCTACTAGAAGAGCTACCAAAAAAGACAAGGACATCTGTTCTATACAAGTGGATAACACGGTATATTAAGCAAGGTGGAAGCTTCATCCTGATTTTCATCTAAGGCAAATGAATTTTAATTGTTGTCAGTGTCATGGTTTGACATAGCTTGGTTTTTAGTTAAGGGAAAAATCCATCAGCCACAAAGTGATTTTTCCCTGTAAGGAACATTACAGCTTCCTTCGTGCCTGACAGAACCAATAGCTAGCTAGTTCTGAATATTGATACTCTGTTAAACCAATTAGAGAAGCTGGACACGCCAATATAAATCATATTTAAGAGAGGAGAAAACCATGAAAAGTTTTCTTTTACTTCCTACTTTCTTCAAAAGAGTGGAAGCCTTTCCCTGCCCTTTCCCTGCATGGCCTGGCTGCCAGGGTGGGGCAGGGGGAAGGGCAGCCCGAGCTGGGCCACTGTGTGGGCTGCTGAAATCTGGTCAGTGCTGAGCCACGCTCTGCAGTCAGTGGGCTGGGCCGGCTTGGTTCCACTAGGCTCTGGGCCAGGCTGGCTCTGCCAGGCTCCAGGCTGGGCCAGGCCAGCTCTGCCAGGCTCCAGGCTTGGCCAGGCTGGTTCCACTAGGCTCTGGGCCAGGCTGGCTCTGCCAGTCTCTGGGCCAGGTCCGCTCTGCTAGGCTCTGGGCTGGGCCGGGCCCTGTTCCAGCCACAAGCTGCAGAGTCATCCCGCTGGGGACTATTCCAGTGCTGCGAGACACAAGATGCAGCTGAGACCAAAGGCAGCTCTGCGGTCTGTGCAGGAAGTAGCCCCACAGCTGGAGATGAAAGAGGCCAGGGCCGAAAAATAGCCATGCAGTCAGAGTGGCCATTGCCATCCTAGCCCAGTTAGTGAGAGACTTTGTGTGCCTGTCTGTTAAACCTCTCAGTACTGAAATATTCCACTTGAGAACAAGATAAATCTGTAAATGCCAACCTTCTCCCGAGTAAGAAAAGGAAAGGTGAAGGCACGTGAGGAGAACAACATGGAGACACCAAGGTCAGTGAAGGAGGAAGAGCCAAAGCCCAGAGGGAGGAGGATGAGGAGATGCCTCTGTCTCAGGTAAGGACACGATCCATTAAACTATTTCCCTATAATTCATGATATGCATGGGGGGATGGAGTGTTCAAACCAGTCTATGAGGAAAGGCGCAGATGCTGAAGTAGCTGTGATCTGATGAGAAACTTGAACAGAGAGAGAAGAGAACCCTTGTCTCAGGGATAGAAGAAGAGAACTTTTACTCCTAGAGATAGAAAAAAGACCCTTTGCTCCAATACTAGAACAGCTTATCCTTAAAATTGCACCACATAAGCTGAGATGGCCCTCGAAAACAGTTGTGGGAAAAACTGTAAGTCAATGGGAGGGACTTTCATATAGCAAACAGATTTCCCAGGTGAAATGATTTGCTGTGAAATAAAGCCACGAGAGAAAAGTTTCTTGTGGAAAACTCTCCATGGCATGACAGGGGAGACTCCTCTCCCTAAGTGAATTGATGGAAAGATTTATTTTGAAGTGATAAACTGACTGAAAACCCCAGGTTTTGTCTCTTTATATTGTCAGTGGGAAAGGAAGTTGGGGGGACAAAAAGTGTTCTAAAAGTTTATTCTGATCCTTATTATTCTTCTTTTAGTTATATTTATAAAGCTTTCTTTGTACCCTTTAAAGTTTTGAGCCTGCTTGGCTCTTCTAATCCTTAACTCACGGAGGAAAATGAGTAGGTAATTTTAGTGGGTGCACTGGCATTTGGCCAGCATTCAACCCACTGCATTAACTGGTGCCTGTGACTCAGATGGCAAACTAAAACCAGTACATTAATTGGTGTTTTGGCCTGGTTTTCGAACTGAAACCGCTACAGTCAGGAATGTTTTGTCAGGTGCAAGTGGAGACAGAATACAGCTCAACTCACATCTTGACAACTGAAATATTGCTGGGTAGAAGTTAACAATTAGAAATTATAATTTTAAGTACAATTGAGAAAATAGTTTAAAAGATATGCTTTTGTATTTTGATGAACATAATGGCTTCCATCAAAGTAAGTTATGAGTACATTTATGTCAATTTGTTAATCAGTATCTTCTTCTGGTTAGATTAATTAAGCTAAATCCATTTTGTAGACAGCACATGGGAGTGACAAGTGAGTGAAATCAAGCTTTAGTTAACTTTACCTCTGTTTCTGGCACTGACCTTACCATTCCAAGTGAGAGGAGAGAGACTTATAAGAGCGCAGAAGTGAAATGTCTTAAATAACTGAATTTTTTGTCATATAAAAATCTTGGAGCAAAGTTTTACTTTAGGCTATTTTCAATTACTCATGATCTTATTTTTCCAAAATATAAGAAATACCTATGTCTAAAACCAAATGAAAGATACCATGAATGGGTCATCTTGTTTCTAGTAGCCACCAAGTTGCTCATCTCTCTCCACTGCTTAACTGCAAAAAAAGCTACCTTTATATTTTCTTATGACTGCACATGAAAGCCTGTAACAAAATACATAATTTTATGTTAGTTCTCAAGGAAAAAAAAATCACAAGTTTCTATTATTTATTACTTTTATTTCCCACAAATATTTGAGCTATCAACTTGCAGAAAATCAGAACTCAAAATGGAATTTACATCATGTGGGACAGAGGGAAGAAATCATGTAAATATTTCCTTTATTTCCACAATAATCCCTTCTTCTCTACATCAAATTTGAGAACATCAAAATGGACTTTTAATAAGACTAAGTGGAATACCTATATAAAAGATACATATAAGTAAAAAAGATATTTTTTGTTTTATTTTCAGAAATGTTACAGGTCAAAAAACACCAAATAATATCTACCAAATACTAATATTAAATACAAATCTTTCACTTTATGATTTGATTTTAAAGAAGCCTTGGCAGACATATATCAAAGAATTATTGAATAAACTGAGTTGAAAGAGACTACAAGGATCATTGAGTCCAGCTCCTGGCCCTGCAATGAAGGCTCTCCTCAGTCTCTTCTCCAGCCTGAATGGACCAAGTGACCTCAGCATCATATGGCTTCCCCTCAAGCCCTTTCACCTCCTCATGGCCCTCCTTTGGACACTCTCTAATAGATTAATGTCTTTCTAACTAAACTGCTGATGAGCTAAACTGCTCACAATATTCCAGGTGAGGCCACACAGCTACATTGCATATGTTCTGAAGGAGTTATTAGGCTAAATAACACCACCAAACAGTGCTATGATTACATCCATGCTATATATTGATAGCAGCACAATGGCTGGTAGGGAGCTGTTATGATGTCAGTGCAATAAAATTGGGATTTTGCTGGCTCATCATTTTAATGCAAAACATTTTTTCTGAGCATAATCCTGTCAAGGAGAACAAGTGGCCATCCTTGCATAATATTCTTTGAATGGGAATAAGGTAAAAAAAGAATATGGCTAAGTCCTCTAAGGAAGAAAAATGGAGTTACTAAGAAATATGTCTTGAAGAACTACAAAACATGTTCCTTGGCAACAGGCAATACCTTTTGAAGAGCCCACCATAGCCCAGGTATTCCCACAGGAGGCTTAATTTAGTTTATGATTTTTGGTGACCACAAAGTTTTGGTTATGTTGTCTTTTGAAATACTGTCTACAATGCAAGACCATTCGTCATGATGCATATTCATATATGCATTCATATATTCATACATCCTTACATGTGTATCCATAAATGCACGCACATATGGGGGGGCCACTCTGCTCCCCTCAGGAGGGCATCTACTGACAGTGGCAGCAGAACTGAGGCAGCCTCTTCCTCAGTCAATCTTTACTTCAAAGACTCTATAAAACCTCCCCTGATTAAGGATAGGCTCAGGAGACCTTCACAGGAGGCAGGTAAATGTACCAGTAGTTCATTATTTTATATCAAAGCTCTTATGCCTTCTCTCCGCTGGATCCCACAGGCAGCATAACCAGCCAACACTGACCCCTCTAACCAGCACCATGACTGGCCAACCCACTCTTTTATAACACATCTTTTATTGGACACAGCTGCAACTCAGCAAGGGCAAGGCTGTTTTTACTCTGCTGATTTTTACTCTGATTAAACACAACTACAGCCATCCAGAGGCTGCCCACAGCACCATCCCACACATAGGGGCAGTTCCTTTTGTTTCCGTTACTTTATATTGATTTTTTAACACAGAAATAAGATTGTAAAAATTCTGTTAATATGAACCATACTTTTTCTTCCATAAAATCTCTAAGCAAATTCGTATATATTTTTAATCTTTTTTGTTGCACTTAAACATTGTCTACCAGCCAGTACAGAACTCTAGTATCTGTGGCATTCTGGTCCTCTAATAGATTGTTATACATTCAGAAACAACTGAAGCTCTTATTTATAACTTTTTCAAAGCATAACCACAGTCCTATTTTCAAGCTGTGTTCTGACTTCCACAGCTTCCTGCTAGCAGACATTATACTTTTCCAGTGCTTTGATTCTAGATATTCCTTGTAACATCTAACACACAAAACAGAAATTTTGGATCCAAAATTTTGGTCAACTTTTGTTAATGTCCATCTTTGAATAAATAGTAGTAACAAATAAATGCAGCATGGATCATACAGGTAAGCTTAAATCTGAATGAGAGATTATGCTTAGAATTTCCAGTAGGCTGTTGTTCCAACAGGTATTAAAAGCTAATTTTTCTCCCAAGACGATAAAGAAAATTTAGCATAATTTGATATAATAACCTTGGTGGATAAATCGTAGTATCTGTTTTTTAAACAAGAGAGTCCCACGGAAATCACTGGAAAAGTGAGAAGAGACTAACATCTGAAACAAGTTAAGTTGATTAATGATCTTAGCTTCTTCTTCCTGATGAAGTCACTGTAATTAAATGGTGCTAACCATGGTCAATTTGAAATACAGTCAAACATTGAAACATTTTAGAGAGGAAAAGCTTAATTCAACCAAAGCTAATGAATAATATTCAAAAGACTTGGACTTATTTTTTTAATGCCACATTATTTTAAATTATATGGATGGAAATATTCAGCAAACTTTCTCACTGGATTCTGTGTATATCTTTTAATTCTGTGAAAAATTAGATAATCGGCCTGATGCAGATTGTCACTGAGCTTTGATTTTAGGCCTTGTTAGTATATTTTTAGAGCATTTATTCAGTAGAATCTTCAGTATCTTTGTCATTACTATATAAGGAGAGATTACTTTTACCAATGACCGTTTCAACATTATAAATAGCCCCACTATGATATAGTTTTCCCCTGAGTATCCTCACTATTGAGTAAATTGACCTTATACAGGACAGTAAGTCATTCATGACTGGGAACCTTAAACTACAGAATAAATTTAGAATCACTCAGCTCCCAGCTAGACACTCTGTATTTAGCTTCAACATAACCATAAAAATGCTATATAAAGTATCCAGCTGAGATCCTAATACAATTAGTTTCCTAGTCAAATCTGTATTTCATATATTCTGCTAAACTACACTTCCATAAATGAACTCTCAGTGTGGGGAAAAAAGTACTGGTAGAAGACGTGCTTTGAAGTATAACCTTTGCCATGCAGAATCAAGTGGTAATTATAAAAGCTTCTTCACAATTTTAATAATGAACCTAAAGTGCACAGAAAGATCTTGTTCTACTAAGAGTTTAGTTAACAAACAGCTAAAAAATGAGCATTATTTACTTCATCTGCATTTTAAGAGAACAACAAAAAATAGGGAAACAGTTCACTTTCCAAATTCCTTCAGTCATTTGTCTGTTGATATTTCTAGTATGAACGGTAGCTAGAGAGCATCTTTGTGATATGTGCTTGGCTTTAAAGTCCTGGTCTCAACAAGGAATTAAATTGCTAACATGCTTTGGATCTGTACCATCCTGAAAAAGGATAACTGCTGTGATGGAAAAGGGTCATTGAACTGTTCCTAGACCTCAGAACACTAAAAAATTTTGCTGAGTGGTACTTCCTGATTATTCAGATTTAGAATTGATGTTGCCAAATGAGAAAGATGAAAAGATGAGCAAGTATTTTCAGTACTATCTTATGCACACCAAGTTTTCAGTTCCTCTGTACCCCTCAGTATAACAACGAAATCACAAGTAAATGGGGCTACTGCATATAATCCTACAAAAATAATTTATCCTTTAGGCTCTTCTAGGTGATCATCTTTTTATATATCATCTATATACAAACCATTTTCTTAATGTAAACAAGGATATAGTCACTGCAGCAAAATAATCATAGTCCTTCCCATACTTTAACTTTTCTAATCCCAGGTCTTGTTATGTCTTTGGTCACAGATGGTTCCAACTTCTCTTGCTAACCATCAGAAATCTCTTTCTTTATTGAAGCACCAACTGCAATGGAGACTAGAAGCAAAAACCAAGAGAGTACTCAGAATTATACTGGCTCCTACAAAGATCTGACACTGTTGCAGGGGTCTGGATTCCTAAGCTAGTGATGTTAATGTTTAGACTCAAGAGGTTCTCATCATCTTGTTTGTGAAAAACTATGAAATGGAAGCTTCTCCAAACCTAGCTTACACAACAGTTTCAGATGAATTCTAAGCTTTGGGCCAAGTACATCTTCTGTGGAGGCTGTTAAACTGCTCAAAGCAGGTCCCATTCTCTCTCTCAGTTCACCAAACATCACCTTAGCAAACAACCCATGCAAAATTACCCATATTTCTAGAAGAGGAAATTAGGAGTAGAAAATAAGAGAAAGAAAAGAAAGAGAGTGAGGTAAATCCCTTTTTTTTCTCTCCGGTTCTCCAGCTAGCTCTGGACGAGAAAGAGGTGGGAAAACCTCATAGGCAAAGGCAAAAAACCCAGAGAAGGCTCTTTTCTCCCGTGAAAAGGTGATGCACAGCTCACCCTCTCCACACAGCGAAAGGAGAAGGAGAGCCAGGGCAGATGGCGGCAGTTTTAAACTCAGGGAAAGGGGCGGGGCGGAGCAGACCCGCGGCCAATGGGACACTGCCGGAGGGGTGGGGCTAAGGGAGGGCTGAACCAACTTCACAAGCCCCGGGGAGATACAGGACAAACCATTTTCTTAGTGCAATATATAAACATAACAGTGCAATATAAAACCATGAGCAGTGCAACTTACGAAACAAACAGTGCAATATAACAAGAGAGAAAAGCAAGGTATGGCTACTGCCTCTTTGATTCTGGTATGATCTCAGCTGCCATACAATCCAAGGACAATAGGGACACAGCATGTCCTTGCCTCATGCTTTGGCTGAAGGACCCTTTGGCTTTCCTGAGCTCTTCAGTCCAGGTGGGGCTTCCAGGCTGGTGGCTACTGGAGAGCTGAGTTGGGGCTTCAGGGACAGTTCTGGAGCATTGCCTGCATGTGCCAGGGCTTGGAGGCCACTGTGGGGCTGGGCTCTAGGTTGGGGAGGGGGGGGTGGGATGGGATGTGTGGAACAGGGCACTGCCTTGCTAGGCAAGACTTGACCTATCCCTTTACCCAAACAGCACCTGAAATATTTTGAGACAGCAATCCTTCCAGTCTGTCACACTGGCTTCAAAAAAAAAGAAAAAGAGAGCTAGGATTGCCTGTATGCTTCTCATCCCTGAAGATTCTCATTGCAAAAGTGACCAGAATTTTGACCGTAATACCTGAAGTTAACATAATACTAATGGCTCCAGAGAGAGTATAATACCTGCATCAGATGAAGTACAAAGTCACTCTGTAAGAAGTAATTTAAATCAATACAAAATACCTCAGAATTCTCAGAGAGACTTTGCCATCCTACCTGCTCTCTATTGATGTACTACTAAATGAAACTAAGTAGTACATCAATACACAGTTTTAATTAGGAGGCCTGAGGAGATGTCTGAATTTTTTTTGATGGGAGAAAAAAGTGTCAAGTCTAGCAAAGGGAAAAACAGACCTAAAGGAAAAATCAGTGTCAAGAGAATAATAAAAAAGTTAACAAAATCACCAGAGCTTGAAAAAAGAAATAGAAGATAGTACAGGTGAAGATCAATGTCTCAAGGCAAACAGAAAGGACAAAATGGACTGGTGATTTTGATAACAATAAAACTTTGTGCCTCTAGTTATTTTTTAGGCTGTTTGTAATTTCTTATAATAAAAATGCAAATATAGATTTAAAAAGAGAAAGAAAAAAATTGTTAGTTGAAAGAATAGTTTTTTCTCTTAAGTCTGCGGAACAAGTTTTCCTTAGGAAATTGTATTTTAAGCCATTAGATATTTTTGGATGTTGCTTTTCACTAGATATTTTTGGATGTAGCTTTTCACCTGTACTGGTGAAGATGACTGGGGTAAAAAGGTGACAGAAATAAAAAATATTTCAAAGTAGGTAGTTAGCTAATTGTTTAACCCAAGCTAGTTACTAAATTATCGTTAAGACTTCCAAACTATATTTACTAATAATAAGAGTGCCCAAGGTTTATTTGTGTGTGACCAGAAGAATGCTATGGATATTATCATTGCTATGTTGTATTTTGAAACAATATTTCAAGAGAAATAAATATATTAAATTTTTATGAATAAATAGAAGAGAATTTTAATACACCACTAACCACTGTAAAATGTGTGCATGTATAGATTTCAAAAGAAAGTTTCTTTTCAACAAGAAAATATTGAACATTTTCTGAAATTTATTTTTAGATTAGCAGGAGCTACTATAGGAGAGTGTGCTAGTTTTGTATTAATTGAGTTTTGGTGAGGAGGGGATGAGGCAACACATTAAATAAGAGATAGAAGGATAAGAATTTACCAATAATGCAGTTTCAGTGACTTAAAAGCAATTTTACTTCAATCAGACTGATGGCTACAATTAAGTAAAATTAGAAAAGATTTTCAGTTTTCAGTCTTATGAAATAAAAACTGTGGGAGAAGTCCTTTCATGCTGTTTTCTTTTACAACAATTCTGTAACAAAAATATTAATTTCCTTGTGTTCTTTTCTGAAACTGTTAAAATTCTGGTGACTTCTGCCCTGTTACCCTTGACTTATATCACATGACCAAATTCAAAGGCATTTAATTCCTGGAACTAGTATGCAATTAAGTCAATAATCATTCAATATTTTAAAGAAGATGAAATTCCTAGGACTTTTACTTGAGGAAAACAGTGATAGCAGTAAGAAAGGAATTGAAATTTAAAATTAATTCAGTTTTATCAAGATATTAAGTCTTTTTTTTTTTTTAAGTTGCTTCGTAAATTTATTACTTTTAAGATATGTATCTGATGTTCAAATTAATATTTCAGAATATTTCAGAGAAGATGTAAAATTATTAGACATTTCAAATTCCTGAGCAAATATGTGATAGGGATATAAGAATAGAAATACATATTTGAGAGTTGATAGAGAAAAAGGAAAACAAGAAGAAAAGATTTTAATTGTGAATTGAATGGAGAAAATACAGATTAAAATATTGAGGTTGTGACAGACTTTCAGGCATGGAAGCATTCCCCACCACACCCTAGGATAAATAATTTTGCTGAATGATCATCTTGGAATTATAATTTTTCATTCCTTATTGAACATTAAAGCAAGATACCTCTCAAGGACCATTTCACTTGGAATGTGTGAGTCTTTCCAAATACTGACAATTTCATTGTACATGTACAGTGTAAGAGTTCTGTAAAATTAATGGTTAATTTATGTCATGAAGATCTTGAGATTATGCTCTTTTGGTGCTTCTGGGTATTTTGTTAGTGGTGGTGTTTATTTATTTATTTTTTAATCAGCTTTACTATTTTTCCCACCAGAGTCACCTAATGTGCCCACCAGAGTACATTTAATAAAGGATGTAAGTGAAAATTTAAAAGGTATTAATCACCTGCCTACTTCTCTTCTAAATCTCTTTGGCTTTAGGAGGAGCACTGGGATAAGTATTTATCTATTCTTTTAAGAGTTCCTCTTGGTATCTACATTTTGCCAACAGAACGAAAAGTAGTAGAAAAGACAGTGGGAGCAAACAAAGCAGAATTAGAAACATAAGTAGACTGATTTTTTTTTTCTTTATTTTTAACCTTGCTCTTATTCTTTAATAAATCTACAGTAATTGAAAAGATGACCAGATTTATTGTTAGACAATGAATCACATAATATGAAGAGTTCTATGTCACCAAGCTTGGGTTTTCTATGTAATTTTGAAAAGTTTGTTAGACCTTTTTGCTAACATCTCTTAGAAAAGAAAACAAAAATATTTACCTTGCAGACAAGACTATATCCTGTATTGCTATGAGACTTCTACTCAGAATAAGATGAAGTAGGTACACAGGTTTGGAGGATGAGAAATGCAGTAGGAAAGCTAGAACAGGGGGAAAAAGCTCCCAAATAAAGTAAAAATATATAGAAGAGTAATAGCAATAGGTATGGTTTTATTTTAAGTCATACACAATTAATATATTGGTTTAGTTGCAATCGGACTAAGAAAAAAATATCAAGTCTTTGCTCCCATTGAATAAAACTTAAAAACATTTAATCCTCCACTCCACTTCCCTAAACCTTAAAGGAATTAATATACAGAAATGGCAAGCAAAATATCAGGAATCTACATTTTCCTTTGCATTCACATTTACAGAAATCTGTCTCAAATCCATTCAACAAAGAAAAGCCTAACTTGGCTGTAATCAGATTTTACACACATCTGCCCATGTTTTTCTACATTTTATACATTTCCTATGTTTTATATATTTGATTCTTACTCCAGGTTTTGGATGGAGAAGCAGAAAATCCTTAGCTTAGTGAAAGAGCTCTTTTTCCTTTACTTTGTGGTCCTTCCTCTTGTGTCCTGCTTTACTGAGTGTTCTGTAAGGCTGCTTTTTGGATCTTACTTTTAAATGGTACCAAGGCCCCCCTTCAAAACAGTAATGATTTCTGCAGAAGAACTGTTTGACAGACTGATCATGCAAGAGAGAAATAGTTGCAGGTAACTTCAAATTCTTTTCCTAATAACATGTTTTGCTTCTTAGAATATGAAAAATCAATTATAAATTAATTGTCATTTAAGGACCAGTTTTCAGGCTTGACTGCATAAGATGCCAGTAAGCAAATCACTAAATTATTGCTTAAAATGGTATTTAGGTGACTAAATAATGATCCATTACAAAAATTTTTATACTTAAAATTAGGAAGAGTAAATAAATCCCTAGTTAAAAGACAGTTATTTATACAGAAGTGGATTGATATTCAAAGATAGAAAAAAAAACCAAACTAGTGGATGTCCCTGGAAGGGATCAGCTATGCATGCACTTTGCAGGATTAGACCTTCAGAAGTTCAAGAATGTTGCCTAAATTTGGCATAGAATGTTATCTTCCCTCAAACATTTTTTGAAAAGAGTGACACAAAAGATATAAATGATGAAATGTGGAAGTAATATGAGGTCTCTATAATGCAATTATTTAAATTATTTTCTAATCACATGTGAAGATATCGATTCAGATTCACTTGTGTGTAGGGTTCATTTCACTCAAACCTAGGTATCCTAATGTAGGTCCCTCCATTTGGAATTAGTTGCTTAGTTTTCCATTATAGACAGCATAGGTCTAAATCAGCATATTCACTGGAGTTTAGTATTAAGTCTATTGTCCAGATGTAGAAGTTTAATTTAGAAAGAAGTGCATTTTACCTTAGCTTCCACACCGATCAATTATTTGCCAACAATGAGGGACCTTAGGTGATTTTAGCATTGCAGTCACCAAAATTTAACCAGATTAACCCAATGAAATTATAATACTTGTAATTTAATGGAGTTATTCCTCAGTGACAATGAAATGAGGAAAGAAATTATAGTTCTTTGTGGGTGTATAATGTAATATTAGATCTCTCCCATTACTTTATAACAGCTTCTTCATAATTAACTGAAATAAAGTCCTAAAAAAATCAACTTAGAGTTTTTAGGTTTTTTTTTTTTTTACCCAAGTGTACTCTCAACAGGTGCTGAGCATATTTGATTTTAAGAGGAACATGAAAAAATCAATATTAATTTGTTCAGATGTTTTTCCGATTTTTAGCAGCTTTGTGATGTGGTCAGCATATGAGATGGAGATAATTTTCTGTTAATCAATGCACAGTTGTTTGAATGCTTGACCTTGCCATAGCAGGAATTAACTACTAGATTCAGCCTTGAAAATTGCATTTATTTGTCCTGTATCCAATTATATAATGGGAAAATGGTGTGATGTAGAGCAGCGATGACTGATCAATCTATGAGGATAGAAAAGCTTGCAGTAATTTTTGCCTTGGTGTTTGATATGCAGAGACAAGAACAGGTGACCTCTGGAGAGCATTTATGGCATGGGCATTTTTTTACAGGTTAAATAACATAATCTTGTGCAAATTAATGGTTTTCTATGGTCCAGTCTTCATTCAGCTTTGACTGTTCATGTTGTTTTACTGATTTACTGTGTACAATTACACACTGATTTACTGTGTAATTTTTTTATTATTATTATTTTTAATTTTAAAATAAATGTCATTATTTCTTTTCACATTTCAAGGCATGGGATATGGACATACTTCTCATTCCTAGTCTCCATGATAACCTCAGAGCTTCCTTTTCTACTGGCTACAGTGGCAGTATTCCAACAGGACAAATGCTGATGATTAGGGTTTTCTGCTTCAAGAAGCATGTTTTATTCACTAGTTGTCAAAGAACTTTCTGAAGGCGAAATCCAGAACAAAGGCGCTGTGAAGGGCCTTGTTAACAAATGTAGGTTCTTCCAGATCTGGAAAAATGTTTATGATGTCCTATGTCGACAAAAGTTGCTGGAAGGGTATGTTTCCTCCCAATCAGACTTGTGGCCTGCTTATGACAGTACATGGAATATTTAGGTATCAGACAAAGCACTCCCAAGGTTACCAGCCCATGTCATGAGCTCCTAAACACTGAGCGAGAGAAACATACTGAACAATATTATCTGTCAACAGCAGAGGGTAGCTTGTAAGACCTTAAAATCTCAGTGCAAGGGTAAACAATGAGCATTCATATAGTATTTTAATTTTAGATTAGGACAGATGAAAGATGACACAGGAAAAAAATTCTTTGGATTTGTGTGTGTAAGTACTGTACAATTTCTACCTCATTCTTTTGTTACAAGCTGTCTGTAGAGGGTATTTTGTTTGTACTCAGAGAATTAAATTGCATCGAGACATTACAAAGACTTTTACATGGAAGAAACTAATACACTTTTGTCCACATCTGTGAGATAAGCCAGATGACTGGGCTTATACTTATCTGCAATGATCTTATCATTCCAGGATGATTTAAATTAGAGTTTCTTATAAGAAACAGGGTGTTTCTGCATTGCAGTAATTCTGCCTCAATTTAGACATCAGCAGCAAAATGAAAAGTATCTGACTGTAAATAGGCCTTTTTCTCTTCATGGGCTAAGAAAAGAGTCTTGAAGACTGGTTCAGCTCTAGATATCTCCAATGTAGAGAGTGATCATAAAAAATTTCCTAGCAGAGGGTAGTCCAGGCCACAGATTATCTGACATGATGTACCACAAGTCTATATTGCACAGATATCCATGTGTGACTATTTTACTAACTCTTTTCATGACTATTTTGTTTGCTACTGCATATCTTGAATGCAATAATAATAAAAAAGTAGAAGTATAAGCAAAAAGATATTTGAAGCAGAGATCCAGGTTTCATTGCAGCACTATTCATGTGATTAACCTCTGTAAACGGTGCTCCATTTATGTTTATGCTATATAAACCAGATTTTCACAATTCAAAAATGCATCAAGAAATAGTACATGAGAGTTTTTACCTCTTCCATTACTATATATGTTTCTTTCTGAATTTTGACCAAGAACTACCCTGTTAAAGGTATACATTTTTAAAAAGCCCTATCTTACTTGTAGTTGCTATAAGTTGCTATTTTTAATCACTTATTTTTCTTTCAATGCCTAAAAGCTGAGAGCTGCCCAGCAATAATAACCTAGATGAATCTGGATATGTGGAACTGAAACTCAGAGCCCACAGGAAATGAGCCCACTGACTGCTCTTTGTCTCTTTGCGTTGATAGAAGTTTACAAAGAATTAGAGTACCCTCTAGGCTTCAAAGTTATGCATTGAATTTTACTTAACTGAAGGCTGGCACAGGTTTGAAGGGAGCATGGGAAATGTCTCTGTTCCACCTTTGTAAAACACCATGGTTACAGCAGATCTTCTCTGAAGTAAATGCTTTAGCTCTGTAGTTCAAGGTGGCCATCTGTGGCATCCTCTGAGCAATTGTTGAAGAGGTAGGCAGCAACCCTTCCTCCAGGGTGTTTAATAAAAATAATTGTGATTATTTAGGCTTCCAGAGAGTACTAAATGTACAAAGATTGTTCATAACAGTTTAGCCCCTTTGGCATCTAAAGCCAGTGACACTGGCTCTGTAAATCCTGAACATCTGGAGGCTGGATGAGGCCCTGCTTGGTTCAGCCAAGATGGTAGATGCTCTAAGTGTATTGTCAAACTTTGGGCATTAGCATTGTTCTGCTACAATTTGGTTGCCTGCAGGCTGTTAGGCACCTAAGCAGTTAAGTGGGAATTGCTGACCAGCTTTTTGGACTTCCACACAGAGATAAACATATACATTTTGTCTTTTTTTTTTTTTTTCTTAAATTTCTCCCTGAGCTGTTCGGAAGACAAGAAAATTGGTTCAGTATAACCATTCAATTAAGTGACTTTCTGCAAAGAAAAGAAAAATTATTGTTAAAAAAAACACTATGTGAGTAAATTGAGTTGCATTTTCTGTGTGTTGCAGACATCTATTTTATATAGGTTACTTTGAATATGTTTTAAGTATTGCTATCAAATTAAAACACTTGATCCTTTTTTTCCTTTTTAATGTATAAATATATGCATGTGAGCAATATGTACATTTGTGATTTTCAATTTGTGAAACAAGTTTATAAATGCTGCATTGGAAACCATTCTCAAACACAAAAGGAATTAATAGAAATTGGCAGGCAAACATATTTTTAATTTTTTTTAATCTCAAGGGAAATCAGACACCTTCTTGAATTTCAAAAACTTGACAGTGCTAGTGATGCTTAGATAGCTTCAAAGTATCTGACACTCTAAACCAATTCAATTATTCCATTTCTTTTGGATTATGCATTAAGAATTGCAGTGTAAGTGTTATTGGAAGAAAAGCTCTTAGAATTAATAAGATTTAATTCACTGATTCATATCCACTGCTGTTTTTGTGCTGATCATTAACAGGCTAAGTTATCTTGGCTGAACTGCCTGTCCCAAAAGAAAATTGTTTGATCCTACAGTGCTTTTTAGGA